>DWTU01003832.1:0-10077 GCA_018251515.1 Cecropterus confusis
GTAAGTAAATTTGTACGAAAGTTAAGATTCGTATCCGTATCCGCGAATCTGGACACCAATGATCTGTATCCGTATCCGCGGATCTATTATTTTAACGATCCGGCACATCTCTAGTAGTTACCACATTGCCGGTTTTGTAATTTTACTTCTGATGGTGGAATACCTATATGGTGGAACATATGTAACAAATGACCCGTCTTATTAGTTTTAGGTGAATGTAATATGGGTCATTTGTGAAAAATAATCACTGTTTCCATGAAAGTGTCCTGATATTGTCTACATTAATACCACTCGAATTTAGTAATGTTCAAATTACCAAATGGTCAAAGCAGAAACCGTAACACAGCCTAGCATAAGTCACCAGGATCTCCATTTAAATTTTGCGAAAGATTAATTTGCAACGGGACAGGTTTACGAGCGCTTAGCGATTCAGGAAGCCTCGCTGAAACGGAATGGATGGCCACTGGGAAACATAATTGTCGCCGTAAGCCCCGGATAACTGCTGGTTAACAACCAAACTAAGTTTTCGAGTAATTAAGTATCGATCTAACTAAGACGCTAGTTTTTACGTAAAAGTAGTTGCTAAGAAGCAAGAAGAAAGATGGACTACATCTAAGTTTTAGTAGAGATAACAAATTTGACAAGTGGTATTTCCGTGGTACTGCGGATTTATAAGGAATAGGAGCACTTAAATATATATTTGAATTAGGGTTATCATGGATGCCATTAATATCTGCGGATATGGAAATGAAACCGCGTGTACCTAAAGTTTATTTGAAGGAAATTTATATTTATTTACATGAATCATACAGTACATAAGCAGTGATAACCGAATACTTGAAACTCAATCGAGGGTATCGAGGTTCGAAACCCAGGCACGCTCTACTGATTTTTCTAAAATTATGTGCGTATTATAAGTTAATTATCGCTACTTTACGGTGAAGAAAAACATCGTGAGGAAACCTTGTGTAGGTTTCCTCCTGAGAGTTCTTTAAAAAAGTTCTCAAAGGTGTGTGAAGTCTACCAATCCCCACTTGGCCAGCGCGATGGACTATGGACTGAAGCTTTCTCAATCTGAGAAAAGATCAGCAGTGGGACAATAATGGGTTGACGGCGGGAGTCAGTCATAATAGGAAACAAGTGACCTATAACGTAGATAAACCTCGATTCCGTTTAAGCATATTTCTCCAGTAAATGTCACTGGAAATACAGTTGCAACTTATGATTAATAAGCCGTTGCTAGGAACTTTTGAAATATTATTTTCTTATATATATTCAGCTTTTATTGAGTAGAAGTTCTCGTGTTTTATTTTTGTTATAATTCTATCTGGAAGACACAGTATAAAGGTAGGTACTCCATGCCGCGGCGCTTAGCAACTTCCTAGAAACGATGGACTAGGAAAAACGCCAACGTGGTGGAGTAGGTTTCCTCTTCATAGACTTGGTAAGTTGAAACCTTGTAGCGTATAAGCTGATTAGTATTTCAACTTTCAAACAACGTTGAAGAAATGTTTAGTTGTATAGAAAGAAGTAGTAGGTTGAATACTAAATGTAATAAAGAGAATGGATTAGGTAAATTTAAGATATGAATAAAACAACAAGTACATGACGCAGATTGCACAGCGCCAGCCAGATTAGCGGCGATAAACAATCTAGGTATTTGTACTAGGGAATCTCCAAAGCCTGATCATCGGGAAGCAGATATCTATGTTATATAATATAATAGGGCTATGGTATCCCCTGCCTGTCGTGAGAGGCGACTAAAAGGGGCTTACGGCATTGCGGGCGGCAAGAGTGGGAGATCGAATCGTCCAGCCAGGCGATTCCGAGAAGGACGGCGGTATGTGTGGTCGCATATTGTCGTTAAGACCAGACGGTGCGGTGGGCGCAGCCGCTTACCTGGGTGGAGCCCAATGGGGCAACGCGCTCAGAAGACTCCGGTTGCGTTCCTTTTGAGAACCTGGAGTCTTCTTGGAAACGCCGAGGACGGCCACCGGAAGGGGGTTATAGTGCGGTAAAAATCCCACATAACCTGGAATCGCGCCCACGGTGTCAGGTACCTTTTGAAGGTTTCCTCCTTGAAAACAAAAAAAGATATCCATGTTACTTGCCATACATATGCATTGAAAGATATCTAAATCAGTGCATTGCCGGTTCACTCTTCTAAAAATAAGTCAAATTAATTAAGCTCCCTTAGTTCCGTTTAGTAGTCTTCACATTTCTTAAAAATTTTACGTCATGTTTAATTTACACCGCTATTAAAATACAATGACTATTTTTTATATTTAAGAAATACATTTGAACGTATTTCTGTGTAGGCATGTGTGCCTGCCGGTGTAGATCATTGGGAACATGCAACGTAGAGGGACGCGGTGTCGAAATATTTATACTCTTGTAAAGGGTGCCACTTTTGTGATAAAAACCTGCTTATAAATTGGACAACTTCAAAAACATATTTATTTCAAACAGTTTCAAAAAGCTACGGATATCCAGAGCTGTAGAAACAAAAGTTAAAATTGGGAAGTTGGACCTCTGCACAAAGCTTCCGCAAAGCCTGTTCTGAAAGAGTTAATTGAGATCAATAGCCAACGCGCCGAATTCGCTTTTTTATTAATTTCTCCTTTCAATTTACTTGGCCAATTCAAAATCTTAGTTCTAACTTTGTTTTCATGGACAATACAAATCTTTTTATGTGTAGTTGTTACTAATAACGCTTTCTACAATAATAACGCTTTCTACACACATAGCTCCACACTGAATTTTCTCCTGTGTTATGGGTACCATGGATACACATAAAGAATACACACACACCCAGACCCAGAATAGAAATCTCAATTCATCATTCAGATGTCTGTCTGTCCGGAAATTGAATTGAATTGAAAATTAAATAAAACATTATATATTTTATTTCAATTCCAAAACGGGTATTAATAATAATTAGAACAATATTCAAACTTAGTCAAAATTGCTTTTAAAATAATCACGTAGGCTGTAAAAGTTCCAATGTAAAAGCCAAACTTGCAAAGGCTTGCTTTCTTTTAAAGGTACAAAATGGTAATTCTTATAACGGTCAGACCGGAATGGCGACCGCTCCGCCACGTGGGTCGTCAAATTTGTTGTTTTTGCTATATTACATATAAATAGTAAAATATAGTTAAGGTAGATCTGAACGTGGTAGAATCGTTTGTTAGGAAAACATCACTGCCACAGCTATTTCTCCCTAATAACAGCAGTGTGAAGCTGTTATGTTCTAATATAACAGCAGTGTGAAGCTGCTATGTTCTAATATAACAGCAGTGTGAAGCTTCTGTGTTCTAATATAAAGTGTGTGTTGACGGAAGCTTATCCGAGGCGATCCAATTAAGTCTTCAGGGAGCCGAGGGTGCGTTGGTAACGCATCTGTTGCCAAACACACAGTACCACTCTTATCTGGGTTGGTTACCGGTATGAATGAGTGGCAATAGGTACTAACCGTCAGCTGGACTGAATGTTCGTTTGCATGTTCCATATGATATAAATATATTGATATTTGTGTTTTAACATTCACATATACTAGGTATCTACTTTTCGATTACGATTTGGCGACTTGACAACCCTCTTTCAGGTATATTGCTTGTAGCGTCTTCGTAATCGTAATTTTAGTAGAAACAGAACAATCAATACATCACGTGTTATGAGTAGTTGACACTTTTAAAATGGGTCATTTATTGTTTACGTGTAGGTTACTTCATAAATGCAATTTTAAATTAAAAAAATCTCCAACATCATGAAGGTAATTAAGTAAACATTTAAATAGTCAAAAATGATATCTATAGATGAGCTATCGAATTCGAGAGAAGTACATTTATATTTTAATTATAGAAATATAACAATTACAAAATGCAAATCGGTTCACCCGTTTAGGAGCTACGTTTCTATAGACAGGCACACAGACAGACAGAGAGAAAGACAGACAGACAGGCAGACATAGCAGTCAAACTTATAACACCCCTCCTTTTTGCGTCGGGGGTTAAAAATTGATGTCCGGTAACATACTGAATGAAAAAATGTCTTAAAAGGTAGGTAGGTTTTAAAACTGCTCCGCACTAAAATCGAGTAAATAACTTCAGTTTAATATTCGGCAACCAAAATACTCAAAACGAAAATTTAGTCAACCACTTCTGGCAAACAAAACTTTAATTAATTATCGTATATTCGGATACATAAAATCTGGCTATATGAGTCGACCTTTGTTATAGCTTTGTACTAATTAACCATAATCAGAGGCTGATTAGCAATGGAGAATTTCTGGATATCATTAGTACCTAGAACTTTAATCTTTACGTTCACAAGGATTAGAGCGAAATTATGCATAATGATTTTTGATTTTGTTTTATGAACCGAATAATACGGGTAACGTCTATAGCAGGTGTGATAAAATTACCGTGAACTGGAATTAGTGGAGCAAAAATGGGTAATAAATTATTAAACATTAAACATTACGCTTTCTACACTCATAACCCCACAGTAGGATTTTCTCCTGTGTCGTGGGTGCCATGGACACACAAAGACGAATACACAAACACCCAGACCCAGAACAGAAATCTAAACTCATCGTTCAGATGTCTGTCTGGCCGGGGATCGAACCCGAAACCCACTGCGTGTCAGACCGGTATGCTGACCGCTCCATCACTTAGGTCGTCAAATTGATCGCATTGGGCGTTGACGTTATACAGAAAGACACTGTCCATCTTTTGGACTCGGATAAGTCGAAGTGACCATAGATAACAATTACAATACATCACATTAAAGATTTCGTTTATCGATATTGCTTTTTGTGTTACTTAACCAGTGTGTCGAAGTAAAAGATAGGAATAGTGGTTATATTCTCAATGTATGGCACTGGGTGTCAGACCGGTATGGTGACCGCTCCGCCACGCGGGTCGTTGTTTTTAAACAAAGTAAACGTCATAGTACTACGTCTATCATAATGAGAAGTTGGTCTGCCAGGTCGCACTGGTTTATCGATCAGATAGACTATTTCTAATAGCAGTGTTAAGTGTTTCTGTGTTCTGATTTGTGGCAAGGGAGACATGTCAGAGGCATTTCAAGTCAGTCTTCAGGGGTCACGAATGAGCCTATTTCAGGTAGGATTGTTATCTGTTGTTAATCATAGGTGTCCATGGGATGCAGCGACTACTAACCATCAGGTGGGCTGCAAGCTCGTTTGCTATTAAAATGTAGACGATAAAGAACATGAAAGGGTGGAGATGAAAGTGTATTTTTTTATATTACGGAAGTAGCTAACGAGCATGCCCATCAAATTGTAAATGGCTACTACCGCCCATGGACATCTGTAATCAACCCTAGGTAAGGGCAAAGTCTCGCCTAAGGTTAGCGATAGATGCGTTGCTACTCTGAGGACTAAGATGGAATACCTCGGAAAAGTATGTCTCCCTTACCCCTTGGTCCCTTCAGACCAGAACACAACAGAACATAACATTACCGTTATTAGGCACAAATAGGTGTGGCGGTGGTGCTTCCGGAGTCGAACCACAAAGATTTCTACCACTTTCAAACACATTTAAAGTAATAAAAGTGAAACGCTGTCCAGCTTAAAATAAAGTTCAACACGGGTTAGATTTTTTACTGAAAAAATACTTTTACACTAACAAAATTTACGTACATTGGAACCGAGCCAGCCCTATACGTTTAGCTTATTCACTTTCGTATCGTTTACTGCGATCATATATTATACTCTTATGAAATTTTAAAAGTTGTTTCAATTTTTTTAGCCATATTTAAAATACATTCCGATTTTTAGTTTATCACATTATTTAAAACGCAAAAGAGCAGCACTTTGGCCCATATAGTCCATTAATGTATTCTAACAAATTACTGGGACAGACCTCCATACATGGCAGAGGAACAGAGATCTATGCCTAGCAGTGGACTTATAGTTATAGGCAATTCATATTTTAAATACTTACGAAAGCAATGGCCCATTTTCGTTTCTTTATATGTATATTATAATGCGATATTTTTACAGAATTATATCGTTCACAATAACAACCATGATACATATGAATAATTATAAAGCACAATATTATATGATACTAGCTGAACCGGCGAACTTCGTTGCGCTTAGTCAAATAATGTGTAAAAGTTCGATAACTAAACATATATATGAAAAGTACACATTATTTAAATTTATCTCCTAAAAAAATAATAATACATTATAGCCTATATGTTGCCGAGGACTAATAACTTGATAACAAAAAAAGTTTCATCAAAATCCGTCCAGTAGTTTTTGAGTTAAGGCCGCACAACAGACAGACAGACAGGAAATTCAAAATGTTATTTCTGGCTTGTGTTACTTGTATGAAGTCCTCTAGGTCTAATTATTAGTTTTTATTCAATGTACAGAATTTAACTCTTCTAGGGTTTTATTATATGTATAGATCATGCCGTGCAAAGCGACTATTATACATGTCATTGTTGTAGTTACAACTTTATGGCTATAAGCTTCTAGGTAAGTGGCCGCACCGTGAAATTTTACCATCTTAAAATATTTAAAAAAGATATAAAGTGCACATTATACTATGTAATGAGTTCAATTAACTTCAATACATTAACTTACAAAACGGTTAACTTACGAAATGACAAGCAGCAAAGATTAATCCAGACACAGGGTATCTGTTCCTAGAAAAGGTTCGACGATAAACCCAAAAAGACTACAGTCGAAACTTCTTAATCCAATCGGGAAAATCAACCAAAAGGCGGTGAAACAATTCGACATTCGTTCGCCCATAACGAAGTTTCAAAAGACAATCATAAAAAAGTCGATTTGAAAAGAATTTGTAGCGAAAATCTGGAAAACGACTACGCAATCTGGATCCCGAAACCAAATTAAGTTAAAATTAAATTCGCAGTTGCGCTCTCGGTCAGCCATAAAACTTAAAATCAAGCGCTATTTTGTGTAAAAACCGTGAGCTGTCTGCAAAATACACTGCTGACAGATATTCTGCTTTATTTTGCGTCTAGATAGCTACGATATTTGTTATTTCGTAGTAATTCTGTTAGAGAGTGAAATTAATATAAAGTTAGATTTTGCGATGCTTATTCCGTGTGATAAAATTGGTAAGTTGACATTGTCGATCATGAGCATCTCCGCTCAAACCGTAAATGATACTAGAATCGTGCCAAAGTTAGTATAGGGTTTAGGCTATTATTAACGGATATTATATTAATTGAAGTAACAATTCTGACTTAAATGTACTTTTATTATTGGGATAAAACTATAGACAAGACAGTATAATGAAAACCGCAGAACACAGATAGTAAAAGCAACATAAGCGCCACTAGCGGCAAGAAACAGAAAACATCTTGATAAAACACAATTTATAACTTAACAGTTACGTTTCAATGTTACCTTTTGCTACCTAAGAGCATTAAAATAGACTTTATCGTGTGTCTTTACTACACTCTACAAACAGGAAAAAAGCAGCGCTTAATATTTCTGTGATGACAAATAATTCTTCCACTTTTGATAATAACACAAGAATTTTAACTTTAGATGAATCTAGACGCGTTCCTTCTCTCCTAAACACGATGTTTGCAAACTTTGTGTATTTTTATTTTTAATAAAATTATAGTAGCAAATGCGTAGGTAGTCTACGCAAGGTGGTAGAAGAAGAGTTCGATCAGAGAGGTACCACAGCCACATTTATTTCTAGCCTGAAGCAGAGTTCCTGCGTTCCGGTGAAAGAATGTGGTTGCCGGCATGAGGCGACCATCTTAGACCTCGGGAGTATCAGCGCATCTGAGATTGGTCACTTCTTACTACTTCAATGTTATATTAAAATATAAAAATAAATTATATTACGGTGAGTGGTCAGTGTTGTACATGGATATTTGTAAGCAACTTCACCTATCAATCGCAGAGAGCGTTGCTACAGCCGAGGACAAAGGTAGTTATCTCATATAAAAGTGTTCCGGCAACTACACTGTTCACCTCCGCGGACTTTAATCCAATCTACCACTTTGCAATTTTTTATATAACAAACAAAAATAAATATTTCGCTCACATTTAATCCAAAGCATTGAACGGCGGGTTAAAAGCTTCACCTTGACCGATCCCATTAAAGCTCAGACATAATTCACGCGTTTCAAACGGCGCGTCCCTTTCGTTCAAAGCTTTTTTCCGTTTCACAGGATCCATTTATTAGGTTGACCCCTGACTGCGTTTCGTACAAATGTTTCATTTGCTTTACATATAAATGACTAAACATGTTCCTAATCTAGACGACGGAACCCATGTCACTTGTCAAATTTACCTCGTTGCCATCAGATAAATAATATGCCTGTCATTTCGGCGCTGACGCAAATAAAGTGTCGGAAGAAATGACTGTCAGAGTTAGTATAGTGCTAAGTGACAGTGTGGAAATAAATTGAGTTTAACTATGAGTGATAGATTCTATTATGAAACATTTGGAATTGTTACGTTGTAACGCCATTTATAGAGATAGTTTTTGTAAGAAAAGATTTTAGGTATATTCGTTAAAATTTGAATAATACCATAACATAAGATGATACAGATTTATTTAATAAAACTGAAGAAGTAAACGAGCTTGAGCATCTAATGGTAGGCGGTGACTGTCCATCGATGTCTGTTAGTTTTATAAAGAACAGGAATTCCATTCGAGCTGATAGATGCGTTGCCACTCCCGGAATTAACTAGGTCGCCTCATATAAAAGTGAATCGGCATCTACTCCCCTCCACCGAAATGCAAGAACTGCTTCACGCTAGAAACAAGTGTGACGGTGTTCTACTACCTTGCAAATATATTGTGTTGTGTGAATAATATGTGCTACACTTCGTTGGGCATTAAAATATTTAGTGTACCTATTAAAATATTTCAGTTTGCATGCCAATTTTGCAAAACATACATAGACGGAGCATACATTTTATGATTTTATAATTGATTGTTTATTTTAAATGTTCAATACTTCTTTGTATGCTATATTTGATGAGGACTTATTATCTGGCAGCAAAATGTAATGTTTTCTGGAGATCCTATTCGAGATAAATCAAGAAAAAAGCGATCATGGGAAAACACTTTTTTTACAAATCAACGCAGTAGGCAAAGTAAACCTTGTCTACGTCTCGATTAAGTTATCCCGCAATTCTTTTACAAGCAGCCTTATGCCGTTATAAATGTTAGAGTGCTTAAGTTACTTACGAGCATGACAGTAACGCCAACTTTTAATAAAACTTGGTAGGCCAGAAAAGCTTTGCAAATTTAAAAATTGCTTTAGATTAATAGGCACTGTATCCTTAATATTAAATACCGTGTCAATTGATTTATACTGTTAAATTTGACTGGGAATTTTCTGAAAATCATTTTATTTATTTCATTCACTGTATCGTTTCTGGGTAACACTATTGCCCTCGAGCAAAGCCAATTATACTTTTTCGAATATATTGCGCCTATCAGACCCAATCTATAGTAAAGTTCAATTACGGTGCTAGTAATGTTCATGGTATGGTAATGAGTAGTTATTGCGGAAAGTCCTTTTCGTAGTTATCAATGTGATCGTACATACATCTTTGTTCGTAAATTGAGTAGCATCACCTATGGCAGTATTTTTTGAGGTCTTGGAGCATTTGGTTTATATGAATGCTGTCTTATCTAAAAACTTTGCAGAGTGGTTCCAGATGTGCAGTTATTTCAAAGACGTTAGTGGTAGTTCGAGTTCGAAGGTTATGCCGTTTCCCATCATTTAATAGAGTTGCAGCTATCCATGAAGCAACGAATTTCACATTTTTCCTGGATCTACATTAAACAATACCAAATTTGCGACGAATGTTTTGCCCGTGCCTCTTAGGGTATGCAGAAAAAAATATTTAACTATAGTATTATTTATTAGTAGTAACCATAGTATTTACCACACTGTCACTTATATCATTGCATCATAAGGTTGCATTTGATCTTTAATTTTGCATTAGCGTCGTACAAACATGTCAGACAAAATTGGTTCAGTAGATCCAGAGATTACTTCCTACAAACTCACAAACTTTCAAACTTAACCTTTATA
>DWTU01003833.1:0-10077 GCA_018251515.1 Cecropterus confusis
ATGTTCGTCATTGTCTTTCGGTGCCAAGGGATATGTCGGCAGAATAAGCATGAGTTCCGCTAGCATATCCAGAAGCAACGTAAGCTTGTTTCTTTTGTTTATTTTTAATCCTCTCGTAAAATTCGTTTCTTTAAACGCAGTTACACCAAACATATTACCGTTCGACGTCGATCAAGCCTTGTTTTCGGGAGAATCAGTACAAATGATGTGCCACATATCCAAGGGAGATACTCCTTTGGAAATAAACTGGAAATTTAACGGGAACTTGCTATCGCGTGAGCTAGGAACGTTCTCAAAGGTGGGCGAACGCTCTTCAGTGTTGATGTTACCGTCGGTCACCGGCGCCCACAGCGGAAACTACACATGCATAGCTAAAAACCGCGCCGGAGTAACTTCTTATACCACTGTACTCAAAGTTATCGGTACATATAATATTATGTTAGGCCTTACAATTATTATTAATTAACTTGTAGTATCCTACGTCGTTATTACCTTTGCTTTATTTTTTTTTGTCAAGTGGTTCCATATATCATCCCGTTCGAAGTTGAAGAATCTATTTTTGCTGGGGAGTCTGTACACCTTACTTGCCACGTGTCAAAAGGCGACCGACCTCTTCAAATATCGTGGAGTTTTCAGGGAACAGAGATTCCGTATCATAACAATATGGGTATAACAACGACAAAGCTAGGGGAAAAAGCATCTGTTCTAAGCATACCGACGGCAATGGGCCAGCACAGTGGAAACTACTCATGTACTGCTAGTAACCGTGCAGGCCGCACTCACCACTCTGCGATCGTCAACATCCACGGTACTCGTACTCGATGCGCCCCTCCGTCAATTAGAAATTTGTAACAATTCTTTTAGATCTATGGCCTCCATAGAAATAATGTGCACGTTTAGATTGATTGTTAGAATTATTTTTCGTTTTTAATCAGTTCTACCCCATATACTGCCTTTCGAGATTGAAGAATCTATATACTACGGAGAATCTGTCCAAATGACGTGTCATGTCAGCAAAGGAGATCGACCAATGTCCGTTTCGTGGACGTTTGAGGGACAAGATTTATCAACTGTATCTGGAATTAAAACAATGAAGATAGCCGAACAGACATCCTTCTTAACTATCGCTTCTGTCACGGGCGCTCACAGTGGGAATTACACGTGTATAGCACGAAACAAAGCTGGGGAAGACAGATACTCAACTACTCTTCATGTTAAGGGTATACCCAGTTACATGTAATGTACAGCTTATTCATATTTATGTCACTAACATTATACCAATTTTCTTTGCTAGTTATCCCCCACATCAAACCGTTTGAATTGGATGAAGCCGTATTCTCTGGAGAATCTGTACATCTAGACTGTCACGTACCTAAAGGCGACCTACCGCTTAATATCTCTTGGAGCTTCCAAGGCGAAACTGTAACAAGAAAAATGGGCGTAACTACTACAAAATTAAACGAACGCGTCTCAGTATTAGATATTCCGACTGCTTCAGGATCTAACAGCGGCAATTATACATGTACAGCGATGAATAAGGCTGGAACCGCGAATCACACAGCTACGCTCAACGTTATTGGTACCGTAACCTATTAACCGGATGATGCTTGCTTTCTGTTTAGTTCCTCCTGTGGTCCAACAATTCTCGTTCGGAGAAGTCGCTATAAATTCTGGACAAGTTATAACTGCAGCTTGTTCAGTAATTGAAGGCGATCACCCATTACATCTTCGATGGCTTTTTGACGACGAACCTATTAAACCGAGATCCGGAGTGACCGTGTTTAATATAGGCGAAAGAAGTGCTATCCTTAGTATCGGTTCAGTATCACACACGCATGCCGGAAACTACACCTGTGTCGCAGAAAACGAAGCCGGGATCCATTCTCACACTTCCTCCTTAATTATTAACGGTGCTTAATTATTTAGGCAATTTACGCTAATATTCTGTAAATTATATTTACGAATTATCTTTTTAGTTGATTTCATGTCAAATTTTCTTTAGTATTATCGTTCTTTTATGTACCGTTTCCAGTCCCCCCAAACATTCTGCCGTTCGCATTCGGCGAAAAACCAGCCAATGTTGGAGAATATTTACAGGCGTCGTGTACTGTAAATTTCGGTGATCTTCCGCTTACGATCACTTGGATGTTTAATGGGCACTTAATATCGCAAAGAAACAGTGACTATTCAATGAGTAACTCTAAAAGAAGTAGTTTGCTTATCATTGAATCTGTCGACGCAAAACACGCTGGTTCCTATACATGCGTCGGTGAGAATCGCGCAGGACGATCAACGTACTCCTCGGACTTAGTAGTCTACGGTTAGTCGTTTTATAGATGGTAGAATCATATTATTTTATCATTTAGATAATATTTGTTTCAGTTCCTCCTAAGATAGCACCTTTCGCTTCCGGTCCGGAACCGGCATTTCTAGGCGACTATTTTGCTCTGCAATGCATAATAACACATGGCGATCAACCCGTCCGTATCGAATGGACTATAAATAATAAATCTGTCAACGCTGTCCCCGGAGCAAGAGTCAGTAACATCGACAGAAGAAGCAGTGTCCTTACAATCGAATCAACGCCGGCGGAGTCGTTTCTCATTCTCCCGAGCTGGTAGTTAAGGGTGCGATATGATACCAGTATTGTCATTTTCGCTTCCAATCTCTCATTATATCTGTTTTAACATGGTATTACGCTTCATAAATTTTTTATTGTCCCAGTACCGCCCCTGATAGTGCCGTTCAGTTTCGGGGAGGTGCCGTCCAATCCTGGTGATGCCGTATTAGTCAACTGCGTCGCCACCAAGGGGGACTTGCCGCTCGATATCTCATGGACATTCAGCAGCGAAACCATAGACTCAAGTCTCCATCGAGACATCATGACGACGCCGCTAAGCCCACGCGCGTCCGTCCTCACAATCAATTCTGTGAGCGCCAACCACCAAGGGAACTACACGTGTATCGTACAAAACGCAGCAGGCCGTGCCGAGCATGTTGCGACCCTCGTCGTCAATGGCACGTTGTTCTTATATCTACTGTAATGAAAAATAATTCTTAATATCGGGAACTAACATCACAACGTAGCACCAGAGGCGACTCAGTCGAATCACGCTCACCACTTTCCTTTACTCTCACAAGTCGCTAACATCGCTTGCCGATCGATCTAACCCGATTTTCTATGGTTGTTTCCAGTACTACCTCGCATAGTTCCGTTTTCGTTTGAAACCCCGCTGTATGCGGGACAGGCGACTCAGGTCACGTGTCTGATTTCGGAAGGCGATCTGCCCCTCGACATTCAGTGGTACTTCGAAGGGCAACCTTTGAAGGAGAAAGCCGGTGTCACGGCAACTAAAATGGCACCACGAGCGTCATGGCTCATGATTGATCCGGCGGGATGGTCGCACAGCG
This sequence comes from Cecropterus confusis, assembly GCA_018251515.1. Lineage (NCBI taxonomy): Eukaryota > Metazoa > Arthropoda > Insecta > Lepidoptera > Hesperiidae > Cecropterus > Cecropterus confusis. Next base: position 3,412 of record DWTU01003833.1, read on the forward strand.
GGACATACGTTTGTCTCGCGCGCAATGCCGCCGGCTTCTCCAACTATTCTGCCTCATTAGAAGTACACGGTACCTAAATACGCACAAATATAACCTATAATCCTAGCACGGACGAGCTTTGCGTAGATTCAATATTGTGAGCTTAAAATCCGGAACTTAAAATATTGATGACGACAGAACAAGTTACAGCAAATTTTTTATAGAAAAGAATAGAATTGTAGATTTACCCATGAATCGGTATTATATTGTAACGTATCATCTATTAACAGTAACCACGGTAATGCATTGTGTTAGTAACAGGGGAGGATTATGTTAGTAAATGTCGTTCGTAGGAACCGGCTGCGGCTATCATCGACGAAACCATTTCTTCTTCTCTCCCTCCTTGCAATACCCTCCGCCTCCCTCCATTTCCCGGGATCCTGTCTGTATTTATGTTCGTTTAATAATTTGCATAATGCCTTTTTTGCGAGCTTGCCTTACTAACAAGCCTGTTGCAATAATGTTGTTTTGTAAACTTTAAACGTAATCTTTGTAACCGTAAACGTAAATCTTTGTAAACTTTCTATATCTTATAAAGTTATCGACATTATCACAACTGGTTTTGGCGTGGGGGCTATTTATGTGCATTCCCAGCTTTCTGCTTTGTTTGGTTTGGTTTTGTTTTTTATATTTTTAACCTTTATTTTTTATTTTGTAGCTAGATGTGCTTCAACATTTTTGTTGCAATAAATATAGATATAAATACGAAAGCTTCTATAGCGTTGGCTTTTCCAATCACATGTAATGTCGTTTATGTCTAATGTACTATTTTCCATAATCATATAAATCAATATATTACACCCTCCATGCTATTTTGTATCTATATACCTACAGAATCATCGATCATAATATACATAATTCATCAACGTTATAGGAGCTTATCAAATCAATTGAATTGTAATAACTGACGTCTAAAATACACAAAGAATATTAAAACAAAAAATATTATATTAAAAACAAAAAAATACATTTCTAAATTGATAATCTAGTTATTTATATGAATCTGTTTAGTTATACGTAACAGTAAATTAATATTACAGTTCAATTAGATAATATATCAAAATAAGAAAAGGATAATATTATGATAATCTCTATAGTGAATTTCCATGTTTTATTTCCTATTAAGTTTTATATTATTTAATACGAAACTTTAAATTTTTTAAACGATTATCATTAATATTTGGACCAAAACTATTTTGAAAAGAAAAAACATTTTTAATACTTTTCTGTTATAATAAAGTATGCATGATATTGTCCTTACATTACTTTAAAACCTTAAGGATTTTTAAGAGACAGTAATATTAATTGCCCCAGAATTTAACACTGAGATTAAATTGATCACAAATTATTTATGAACAACAGTGTTTAGATATACAAGTGAAAACTACTGATCCGATTACAATTTGGTTTCACAGGATGAACCTTAGTATATGAAGTTCTTTACAAATAATTCTTTACAATTTTCTTGTAAGCGTTTTTAGTTTCGATAGAACTTGGCAATAAAATTTTTGGTGATTCTTAGAAAAGTGCCCCACTCTAAAGCATAGATGCACTCTGTATTTTAGGGATGCGTGAAGCGTACTAAACCGTGCAGTCCCGATGTAATAAAATTATCATTTATTGATTTAAATTTGCATTAAAATGTTAAGACAACTAAAACCGCTTATAATATCAGGAAGTTGCAGATTGATCTCTCAGTGGCAATTTTTAATCTTTTAACGTCAAAAAACAGTGAAATCCATAAATACCTAAACTATTTGAGCAAATAATACTAAAGGCAAAATCGCATTGCAAACTAGTAAATAAATTGCAAAATCTAACAAATTGGTGATATTTTAGTTCCTCCTCGTTGGATTCTGGAACCCACTGATAAGGCTTTTGCTCAAGGCTCTGATGCCAAGGTTGAATGTAAGGCCGATGGCTTCCCCAAGCCTCAAGTGACATGGAAGAGGGCTGAAGGTAAGAGAGCCCATACATTTACTTTTCTTCTAGTCCAGAAACCTTTTTAATCAAATTAAGTATAAATATATGGTACATTTGATAATAAAAATAAAATAAAAAAAACAAATCTATTCCTGGATATTTTACTTATAGTATAGTTTCATGATTTATTTATTTGAAAAACAACATCTTAATTTTAAGGGGATACGCCTGGCGATTACAAGGACCTTAAGCCTAACAACCCTAACGTAAAAGTGGAAGATGGAACTCTTACTATTGCGAACATCCAAAAGACGAATGAGGGATATTACTTGTGCGAAGCTGTTAACGGAATTGGATCTGGACTGTCTGCTGTTATCCTTATCAGTGTACAAGGTAAAATATTAAATTTCAGCAGTGTAAGTTGACTTTTAATCGCATGACGAATTCGCCATTTACGTTGCCATCCGGGGTATAGGTCAAATTCTCCCCTCCGTTATTTGATGAAAGAAAAAGATTTCCTGTAGATCATTACTACTAAAATCTTAAAAATATTAAATATGTGATATATGAAATTTTGCCGCTCCCAATAATGCTGCCCACCTCAGACCACAACATCTCAGATCAGATCTTTGTGATACATAAAGAAATTCAATAAAGTTATTTTCATTTTTAGCCCCACCCCAGTTCGAAATTAAGATGAGGAACCAAACTGCACGCCGTAGCGAACCCGCCGTGCTGCAATGTCAAGCCAAGGGTGAAAAGGTAAAATTAATATAGATTTTTTTTAACTACTTTTATGTCGATTGCATGAGTGCGTGGTAGTTTCAATCGCGGCGACATTCTATCGCTTATGGAGAGATGGAGTCACTAAGCTCAGAACTGAGATTGTCAGAGCATGGCCGCTGTCTAGACATGATCACTTAGCCTGGCTGGGGGATTTCACTTTGATACATGGTCCTATAGCAATCTGTGTAGTATCAGTTACTACATATTAGTTAATATGCGTGATTTATGGCGTATTAATATTGTAACTTAATCTTTATGTTTAACAACGCAAGACAGCCGTCTACTACTATACTAAGCCACTAATACCAAATAAAATTATGGAAATTTACCTTGTCAGCCAATCGGTATCATCTGGAACATGAACAATAAGCGCCTTGAACCCAAATCGGACCCCCGTTACACCATTCGCGAAGAAATCCTGCCCGGTGGAGTTGTGTCCGACCTCAGCATCCGAAGGACCGAACGATCTGATAGCGCTCTCTTCACCTGCGTCGCCACCAACGCCTTCGGCTCTGATGACACCAGCATCAACATGATCATTCAAGGTAACATTATCTGCAACCCTCTCAAATGTCTCTTTCTGGTCTTGAAGGCTTGGAGCCTACCCCACTACGCCACTTCAATGTGGATTGATAGGGGAATCTATAGGATTGGTACCTATAGTTAAATGGTTAACAATCTGGTCCGATTGCTTAACGAACACCTACCCAAGGGCCAAGAAGTGTCTGCTTTAAACGTTATACGCTTGTCGGTGCAAGCGTCAGCGTGGAGCACTTATACAAATGTATATGTCCATTCATATAAGGTCACAAAATTTTCAGTGCAAATAGAAGCAAATTTGCGAAAATTCGGTCAACGCTGACGCTGAACACCAAACGAATATGTCATGGCCCTCGGGTAACTGTCACTGATCCAACTCTCGAATACGCCTAGTAAAGCTAAACTTTGTAGACCTAACCAACATCCTGTGTCGATTGTGCCTTTTGACTGTGCTCTTCTTTGCCATAATATTGCGATTTCATAATACTGTAATTTTATAGGTGAATTTGTACTATAATTCTAGCAGTATACTATTTATTTATTTATATATTTATTATTAATATTACGATTTCAGAGGTACCCGAAGCTCCCTACGGCCTTAAAGTTTTGGACAAGTCTGGAAGGACCGTTCAGCTGTCGTGGGCCGCCCCTTATGACGGAAACTCACCAATCAAGAAGTTCCTTATTGAATATAAGCGCGCTAAGGGCAACTGGGAGAAGGATATTGACAGGTATTAATAATACTGCTTATAATTTCTTAGAGAAAAAGCATTGCCTTTGTACAATCCTGGCCTTATGCCTTTTTATTTTGTCTTCATTCTGTGCACATAAAATAGATTAATAAACTTGTTAATTACCTTTAATGGCGGTCCACGGGGCATAGCATCAAACAATATTTTTATTGTTTCTCTTGGAGGTAACGTTCATTCCAGCCAGTTAATTATAGCTTCCTAGCAACGTAACTTGGTATTTGCTATTAGATCTTCCCAACGACAACCAAAATAGCACAAGAAATGTATGAGACTATGATTATAAAATTTTATTATACAATGATTGATTTGTGTATAACTATATACATATATATGTGCGTGTGTTTTAGGGTTTTAGTACCAGGAGACGCGACCGAAGCCGGAGTATTCAGCCTGCGACCCGCCACCGCCTACCACATCAGGATTGTTGCCGAAAACGAACTTGGAACCTCCGAACCATCTGAAACCGTCACCATCATCACCGCCGAAGAAGCTCCCACTGGCATGCCCCAGGACGTGAAAGCTGATGCTGTTGATAAACACACCCTGCGAGTCACCTGGAAGCCCCCTCAACCTCAAGACTGGAATGGTGAACTGCAAGGGTATATTATCATCCTGATATTAATAAATAAATAAATCAACGTCATCATCATTAATATCATCAACCTCATCATCGTCTTCATCAATAACCCTTTTTTCCGTGACTTTATTCTTGTACTTGCGAGTAAATGGATTAAGGCACTTTAGGCCATAACGTAATACTCTGACCAATCGTGGCTTGTCGGTAGACTTCAGACATCTTTGATAAAATTCATTTCATTCATTCATTTATTCATTTCAAGCAGTGTTAAGAGCTAAAGTGTTCAGGTCTGACGGCTGTGGTAATGGAGATATTCTTACCCGAGTCTTTCCAACTTAGTCCCCAGTGTACTCAAGTAAGACTAATCTTGTATAGGGTTGATTACAGGTGTCTATTATTAGGTATTAAACATAAGGTGGACTGCGTCCTTGTTTGCTACTTCCATATTTAAAAGAACAAAAACAAACATTTTATCTTTTCGAATTTTTAATATTTTTTTACTAAAATTTTTTGTTGTAATTATTTACAGATACTACGTTGGCTACAAACTGGCTTCAAGCAACAAGTCCTTCGTATTCGAAACCGTTGATATCTCCAAGGAATCTGGCAAGGAACACCATCTCGACATTTTGAACCTGAAGTAAGAGTAGATCTTATAGCATTCATACTAAAACGTACGAGACAAGTATTACCTCTAGGTGCAAATGCATATAAATTATACCTTATTACTTGTGGAAATGATTTTGCCATGTTGTCAACACGAAGCTATTTTTTTGGAAATAATGAATAATAACTAAAATCTGTTCCCTACTATCTACAAAATGATACCACAATTTTTCCTAAAAAACAGTTTTTTTCCAATAAGGTGTGACGTCAATGCTTATTGTATACAATTTAATAAACAAAAACCTTAAAGTGATATAATTTCGACGACCGCGTGGCGGGGCGGTCACCATACCGGTCTGACACGCAGTAGGTCCCGGGTTCGATCCCCGACCAGACAGACAACTGAATGATGAGTTTAGATTTCTGTTATGGGTTGTGTATTCGTCTTTGTGTGTCCAAGGCACCCACGACACAGGATAAAATCCTACTGTGGGGCTATGGGTGTAGAAAGCGTTTATGTTTATGTTAATTTATTGACAGGACATACACACAATACGCGATCGTGGTGCAAGCATTCAACAAGATGGGCTCTGGACCGGTATCTGGCGAAGTGCGAGCTTACACCGCTGAGGGAGCGCCGTCCGCCCCGCCCCAGGACGTGCTTTGTACCACACTCACCGCTCAGACCATCCGCGTTTCGTGGGTATCTCCGCCTCTTGCCGCTGCTAACGGACTCATCAAGGCGTACAAGGTCATCTACGGACCCAGCGAGACCTGGTATGGTGAGTGTTTGCTCGTTAATATACGAATACACAGGTGACAGCCGAGGGAGTACCATCCGCCTCGCCACAGTACGCACTTTGTACCACACTTACCGCCGAGACGATTCCAGTATCCTGGGTATCTCCTCCCCTTGCCGCCGCTAACGGACTCATCAAGGCGTACAAGAGGTACGGTATATGGGTACGCTACCCAGTGAGACATGGTATGGTCAGCTCGTTGATACAGGAACAGCGGGACTGACAGGACTTAATGTAGTACACGGTCTTGGTGCACACATGAAAGTCGATCGAGAATTGGTCACGAGATATTAGCAAATAGTCTCCATTTTTAAATTATCGTGAGCGGAAATACCATAGACGTGCCAATCCTCCTGTGTGTGAAGACAAGTAATTGATTAAGGTACCTTCATCCATGGTGGACAAAAGCCTTTACTAATTATCACCATCGTGACTCACTCTGTTTCATCTAGAATAAGCGGCAACCAAAACCAAGTTGCCAAGTTCTAACACAAAGTTACTGATTGAAACCATTTAGCGCCTGTTTTTTACACCCTTAAGTAATATATCAAAACTTACAAATACAATAATGGCAGACTTTCCACAGCGTTGATTGTAAAACTGACGCATGTAAACACGTCACATATCACAAAATTGGTTTATT
>DWTU01003834.1:0-10077 GCA_018251515.1 Cecropterus confusis
GTAGTGCTTTAGGTTAAGCCTGTAAATTACATGTAACAAGTTATAAATAAATAAATAAATAAATAAATAAATAAATATATTACCGCAATATTCTTAAACAGTATCGTTATTTTCATGTGGCAGAAAAAGGTGTGACGGTTATGCTTCAAAGTCGAATCACACAGGATTCTAAAACCTTGTATAACATAAACATAAACGCGTTCTACACTCATAGCCCCACACTAGGATTTTCTCCTGTGTGGGTGCCATGGACACACAAAGACGAATACACTAACACCCAGACCCAGAACAGAATTCATTCAGATGTCTGTCTGGCCGGGGATCGAACCCGGGCCCCATTGCGTGTCAAACCGGTGTGGTGACCGCTCCACCACGTGGGTCGTCGAAATCGTTGTATACTTTGATTATGTAATTGCTGTCTATTTAACTCATGATAAAAGCACTTTTTACCAATAAATCAAACCCGTAATAGTAAGTTATTTTAGGAATAGATTTAGAAATTCGAATATGAAAAAATATTCATTTCCACTTTATATTTTGTTTGAATAATCACGGATACCTAAACCAAGTTTTCGTAAAACTTAACCTACTACTTTCGTAATATACTATTATTATGAGATTCCCACAATGCATTATGAATATGAATACCCATCTTGTAGTCTTCTTAGAGATTTATTTCATATTTATATAATAGACAAACAAAAGATACTAGAAAAGAAACAGGTACGACTGTAAAATGAAAATAATGTGCTATTCCATACTTTTGAGACTGAATAAACTCGAGAAATAATATCTACGGTAACTGCGTCATAATAGCTAGTTACGTGAAGTAAAAACTGAAAAGAGATTGTTTAAACATTGCCTCTGCTAGACAAAGACTGGAAGGATTCGTTGCATAATGTCAATAGTCTCAGTGATCTCTCGAGGCGGTCCTCTCGAGCTCATCCTCACTGACAGCACTATCCTGTTATTTAACACTGTTATATCTTTAGAGGGTATATGGTGCCAAAAATAAATACCATAAAGGACCGTTGTGACAATAACAAAGTTCATTGAACAAATGGAATATTGAATTGAGAAATTCTACAGATTCTTGAACAGGAAGTTATGCTACAGATAAAATATACCTGTGACAGGTTAAATAATTATGAGTCTTTTACTACCACAGATTATAAAAATACAAATTAAAGGACTATGTATTAATCACACCGCAACAAACACTTTATAACAGGCGAATAATTTGTACTTACATAAAATATGAAGTAAAAAATGTTATTTTAACATCTCTAATAGACTCGTGGAAGGAGGATTCGTGGCTTAACGTCAATAGAAGCTCTTCTCTCGAGCCCAGAGAAATGACATCGCTATCCTTTTATTTGTTGCATCTAAGCACACATGCATTCTTACATAATATGAAAAGCTGAAAGAGATAAACTATTTTCCTTGCTAATGTTTTTCCAAAGGTCTGTGACCTTAGCGCTCTCTCGAAGCTATCCTTTCTCGAGCCTAATTTAACTAACTTAATTCAGAAATTTTAAGAAATTTAAACGTTTGAAATAGCAAAAGGGAATGCAGGCCACCTGCTTGTAAGATCACTGTCGCCCATAGACATATGTAAGTAACTTCGAATAGAACAGGGGTTTTATCTGAAGTCAAGCAAACGGGTTGCTGCACCCGTCGACCAAGATAGTCGCCTTATTTGATAGTGAGCCGTCAACCATAATCTTCTGTAAGAAACATAAGAACTGCTTCACGTAACAAATAAATATGGCGGTGGTACCACCCCGTTCGAACTACACTGGTTCTACCACGCGGAATTATTACAAATTTACTTTTTAATTAGAATAAATAAAAATTGAATGATATTATTTAAATATCCCTTATGCCAGACAAAGACCATACAGACTCGTTGCAATGTCAATAGACAGCGATCTCTCTCGAGCCCAGTCTCACTGGCTGACGTCCCTATCTAGTAATCTGACGCGTGATACTAGACGGGCCTAACTCGGTTACATTAGCTAGATAGTAAAACCCTTAGAGAAATGTGTAAGTCAATCGGATATAACGAACGAAGATAGGCAAGATCTACAGAAAAATAATCATATTTATTGTTTATGTTTCTCACACACATTTTCTTAATATGCCATTCAGTATTTCTTATATAGAACAATACCGATCTAATATGACAATAGAAAAAGATGTATGGTTTAATGCACGCTTACTTAAAGAGAAAAAATGTAAACCTGCCTTTTCACAATTTATTTAAAAGATCGCTTTCTACACTCATAGCCCCACAATGGATTCCTGTGTAGTGGGTGCCATGGACACACAAAGACGAATACACAAACACCTAGACCAGGAACAAAAATCTTAACTCATCATTCAGATGTCCGTCTGGCCGGGAATCGAACCCGGGACACTCTGCGTGTCGGACCGGCATATTGACTTTTCCAGCACATCGTCAAATTTATTTAAAAGTATAGCCACTAACACATAGAAAACGTTAAGCCTACTTTCGAAACTGTTCCGAAGCTACCGATTTCTATGCCAAAAAAAAACATATCTATAGCAGCCTATACCGAAAACTGCTAATGCATTTAGTCACTAAATAAATTAATTGAAAGTTTAAAAAATTAACTTATCATAAAACGATAATAACCGCATTAGATTATAATAATTATTATTTCTATTATAATACACAATGAACAATTCTTTCACGTCGATTGAATAATGGTTGTTCAAATATTCCTTCTGTGAGACCAGTTGCACTAAGTCTTTGGATTATGTCAACAGTCTCGATGAATTCTCGAGAGATTTCTCTTTCAAGCCTGAATGCTCTATAATTTGACGTTGGTATAATGCTAGACGAGGTTCTAGCTTCTGGCCTTCGACGTGGTCTAAATTATGTAAGGGCTAATGTGCCTGAATTAATTACATGAAATGCTCATAGGAATGTCAGTCAGGTATTCTAGAATAAATAAATATATATAATAGAATTTTTCACTATATCAAAACACAAACCCAAATACTAAGTTACATAACATAAAAGTTTTTAACCCCTATTTCACCTTCTTAGGGGTTGGTCTTCCAAAAACGGTGAGACATATTTTATTATACCAAACTACCATGCTAAATACGTATAATTAAGTAAATAAGTTTAATTGAGCTTACATTCAAATTGAGGGACTTTCATACAAACTTTCATCCCCTTTTTAACCGTGTAACCGAATATGGGTACAATATATGGAGAGATATATATAAAATAGTGAATTGTCATCGGTCCTTGATAAGCGTGCAAAATTTCAACTCAATCAGACGTTTCAAAGTAGGTTAAAATCGCGTTCAAAAATTCCATTACAAACATACATGGATACATATATACGACCGAAACGAATAAAACATTGTAATAATAATTTATATTTATAATATAATAGGCAAAGGTGTAAAGTGGTTCAACTTTAGGACAGAATTACGACCCCATATACTGTTTTTCAGCGCACATTATGTACGTATTTTGACAAGGGGTCACATCTCGCATATCAAGTTGTTATACCGCTTTTAAGGATAAGCACTTTGGACAAAATGTGAGAAAAGCTCTTGATAACGCGTGATAAAGTTACCCACTAGGCCTGAGAACAAACAGCCGGCCTTGTTGGTACTGTAAACCAACCCTGCCGCACTCAAGCTCGAATTGCCGCATAGTTTGAAGACCAACGAACGACTTATTGGCACTTGTGTACCAATAATTGATCAAAGTTTGCATTCAGCTCACAATTGTTAGTTAACAGTGTTAACTTAATTGTTTGTGAGTAAGTCTACTTATATCGTAAACGTGTTAGCTCTGCGTTGTTAGTATTGATTGTGTTTGGTGTTTCCCACTGTAAATCAAATTTAGCTGTAACTTGTCTTTCTACATTTCAGCTTTAGGCATGTGTCCGTATTTTTACCCGACTGCATTAGAAGGAGAGTAATGTAATGTTTTTAGAGCTTATGTATGTATGAATGTATGTATGTATGTGTGTCCATTTCTTTGGCACGCGCCACAGCCTAAACGGCTTGACAGATTGTGATATAATATGATATATCATTAGAATTGCTTTAGTTTACAAAATGACATGGGCTATTATTTATTTATTTATTTATTAAAGGTTCACCAACATAGCACATACACTTATATAAATTATATTGCAAAAGTTTAAATAAACAGGTCGAGTACCCACAATTACAGGTGAACACGGCATTATCAGAATTGGCGCTCTAATATTTATTATCATGATATATAAGGGTATCAAATAAAAGCTAGAAAAATCATGCATATTAAAATATATAAATATTATAATATTTTTATGCTATTTTGACGAAAACTCATAACAAACGTTAAATTAAATGTACTATTATAAAAACAAAAACCGACTGCTCAAAAACAATGAAGTGGAACTGACCAACCAACTGTTTTTACGTGGTCAGGTTTTATGTTTTAATATTTTTAACGATGTTACAATACTTGCTATTTGCTTTTTTCTAAGCCATCAACAATCAAGTATTTTTAGAGGTACCACACGAGCGACAGAAAGCTACGAGAGCGACAATTTGTCTATGACCTTCGCCGATTGTCACCGCCTATCGTCAGCGACCACGAACTATGGTCGCCTATTGCCTTCCGTCGCCGTCTATATTCAGCAACCGTATTTGCTTGTCAGATATTCTACGAAATTTAGCTATAGTCGCTGATTTTAGACTGATATTATCGCGGAATTGATACATTATAATATGTTACGGGTACTCAGTACCCGTAACATGTTATAATCGGGGGTAGTTTCGCCGTGACCACGATCCATGTAACTGGGTATCGGCAAAAAGAAAAGAAATTCAAAAGAATTTCCTAAAACCACACATCGTGAGTACCCGTAACATATTATAATCTATAGTCGCTGATCTGCCACAGTCAGCGACACTTGTCGACATAACCTATACGTGTAATAGCTCCCACAAAGTAAATGCCACTATGTAATGAGTGTATATTTATTTACTGACCGTTTATCCTACCGAATATGTTATGTCTACAATTCTGAAAAAACAACACTGTTAGCAAAAAGTACCGAATAATCGTTATAATAACGACCATTGTTATTGTTGGCGTATTTACATACGTTTCACACATGGCTTTAGGACTAAATCTTTTACCTCGAATTCACCAGAACGACTTTGAATACTCAAATTGGATATTATATGTCACGAAACAACATAACTATGGTATGAACGAAATATATACTGGGAAAGAGTACATTTAAATTAGTAGATTCAAAGTGGTCTGTAGGTCTGGTGGACTGTAGTTCGATTCAAGAACCACCAACGCCATACCCATTTCTGCCTAATAATAGCTATGTTATGCCCTGTTGTGTTCTGGTCCGACGGGAGTTATAAGGGAGACATACTTATCCGAGCTGATATCTGTGGCTATTCTTAGTTAACACTATATTAACCTAAAATTTGCCTTTATGTCTTGTATTATCATTAATGAAAATAGATGCTCACGATCATCTATCCATACCAAACGTTATATTGCCACAGTGCATATCGTATCACAATACGCTATCGCCAACGAACTACGAACGAATATGAATTCCAAATATCAACAATAGATCATTTGAAATTCGAGTAATAGAATGTTCGATCGAAGAAATACATCTACTCCTTCAAAATGAATATTGCAAAGTGACGTTGAGTGCTTGAAAATATAAAGGGGTGGGGAAGGAAGGAAGGGGGGAGGCGGCTGGGCTGGCCAGCGATCAGTCACTGTCAAGTTGCCGATAGCGCAAGACGTCTTGGTATTGCGTAGAATTTTATCGTTAGCGATATCAATTCGTGTTTTTAATCGAAAATTTATTTTCTCTGATAGTCTCACAAATGGACCGGCGAGGGAAGGACACATGAATGAACGAAGCGAAATTGATTGAAATAAGGCCTTTAGTTCGCTTTCGTTTGTTCCCATTATTGTAGTCTTTTAATATCAGTTTTGAAAATAATATAGTTAATTTGGAACGTTATTATAGTTTCTAAAGCCTGTCTGTTTTTTGTATAATGTAATATCTTTCTTAAAATTATTATACAAGACACACGACCTATAAAAGCATCTCGGCATTTTCATAATTTCGTATACTTTATTATACACATACATAGACAATTAATATTATAAAAAATCATCCTTTATTTGAGATATTTTTTGTTAGTCTGAGCTCTTTGTAGAATAATTTAGAAAAAGCTTATTGGAAAGTTCCATTAGGTTTTCATTGAAAACCTGTCAGTAATGATGAACTAGATGTACTTAATTTTAAGAATGAAGTTCTATGTCCTGAATGTCTAAAATCTAGACCTTAATCTTCGCCCGTCAAGTCCATCCGAGGACATTAATTAACTACGGACTTTGCATCATCTAGTAGATATAGTTTGCCTCTTATGAAAAGGAAAAGAAAAAACATTTTATTTCAAAATTCATCTAGTATTTTAATCTAATTTTTAAATTATTTGTAGACCAATAGACGACTTATTAATACGAGAGGATCAAATTAAGTTGTTGGTTTATTATCTAATATTACTCAAAAATATTGGATATTACAATATTAGATTTACAGTTTTACGACAATATTAAAAATACGAAAGGACTAAAAACTGGATTGAAATTATTTCCGAACAATCCATACATATAATAAAAACGAAAGTCCCGCGTGTCTTTATAGCTATATATATTTGCAAGAAAAATTTTTTTGGAGGACTACTAATTTTACGATATAATTGTTTATTTTATTGTACATAAATATTGCACTATACATTGTTAAACTGCATTTTTAGTATCAATAGCCAATATTAACAAATTATATACCTTTCAAATTATAAAGTTCTAGGTATTTCTCGCGCATCCGCTCGCTTGGATCATGTAAAGATGGTAAAAAGTATCATATAGGTTAATTTAGATAAAGATTAATCCAGGCCAAATCTGAGTGCCAAATTTTATCCATATCCAATCAGCAGGTTGTTCTTGAAAAAGTAACAAACACACATACATCCTCAGAAACTTTTTACACAAGCATTACAATATTAAGTAAGACACAAGAATGCAAATCTTCAGATCAGTCGGATGTGGGTCAAACATAACTTGCAAGATTCCATTACAGACAACATAACGAGACAGGTGAAAGTCAATAAAAGCTTATAATTTACATGATTGCATATAATTTACAATCTGATCAATAAGTGGAGCTTTGTGGTTCGACGCATCTGTGCACGACGCACGCCTTATAACAGCAGTGTTAGGATCTGAAGAGTGTGTTAAGGAAGATCTACTTATCCGAGGCGTTCTAACTTAATTCTCTGGAGTAGCAACGCATCTGTGGCTAACCCCAGGTAACTCTGATCTAATATGGGGTTGATTACAGATGTCCATGAGCAGCAGTGGCCACTTACCTTCATGTGGATTGCATACTCATTTGTTACTTCCATGTTATAAAAAAATCAGAAATATACCCGTTTGTATGAAACAAAGCCTTTTACTACCTTAGCAACCCCACTTCATCCGTTTAACGTAATCGGAACTCTTTATTCAAATAGTCATTGCACCCTTATCATGAATCGTCCGCACTTGCGTCACTCCGCCGAGAATTTATTACTCTGCTGATTTTTTCAATTGCTAACCGGTACCCAGGTACCCACAAGCGAGATTTATAAGACATTCCCTCACAAAGAGTCACGTAATTCAGCGCCTTTGTGGGTGACCCGTGCTCAAGATAAGTTCCCAGAGGATGTGAAAAAATGACACCGATGTAGACCAGTAAAACGGAACTATTTTAGTTTTTTCCTTTTAACTTGATTTGAATTCTATAAGTACTTTTTGTACTAAGACTGGCTGGATGAGTTAGGCATTACAGGAAGTTATATTTCAAATTCAAATCGAAACTCAGCTTAATCGAAATACTGTTATTACAGTTATAAAAGAATTAGAACTCTTGTAAACTTCTAACGTCATCAAGAGGAAGGTAAATTGGTAAAAAGGTTTAAAAATATGCTTCCAAGAATTTTTATCAGTATAAAAATGTTCTTTAGTTCTTTATACAATATAAAATACAAGTTTCCTGCCTCAGAAAATTTAATTGTACATATAATTCTATTATACACCGCCTCGTAACAAAATTACGTAACAAGATTCATCGTGTCAACGAACTATTTATCTCTAACAAAGGCGAGTATAAATCCGCTTACATCAATATCAAACGAACAATGAAATAAGTAAACTCGTCATGTAAGACCGAGTGAAGAAACCACAAAGCTGAGCCATGCGGGCTTCCCTTTAGTTTTCAAATGTAGTTATAAATCAAAGCAAACAAAAACAAAAAAGAAAAACATATAGAAATATTACTATAGAAATATCTACATAGCACTCTTAAATTACCTAGCTCATTACCATTTGACCCTTCTTTGCTCTTAAAGAGAAGAAAAAACAAATTTGCTCCAGTACGTTTCAATAAAACTGAACTAGCTAAAAGACAATATTCTTTCCAATCAGCGATAATCTCCAACAATATTAATAAAAATCTTACCATTATAATTTAAAATTGTATAACTGCAAAAAGATTTTATCGGATTGGCTGTATACACTAAGGTATAATGATATAGAAAAGACTTTTAAAGTAGATACACACGCACACACACACATATGCACACACACTCGCTCGCGCACACACATACACAAACATTTGCAAACGCCCTCGTATTACTCATTAATTAGCACACACTTATTAATTTTTATTAGGTACTATTAGTAACATTTATAAGTAACTATACGGTACAATTATAAAATAAAAAAGGAAGAGCGAGATCACCTGCCACAAACATAAAATGTTATGTTTAATAGGTGGTCTCAACCACGGTTTATTTGTAATGATGATACCTTATGTGATAAATAAAGATATTTTGATGGCACCCACGACACAGGAGAAAATCCTAGTGTGGGGCTGTGAGTGTAGAAAACGTCTTTCAATTATTAATTAGTCACTAGGGATCTGTGAGTATCTGTGTGATGTGTTAATCTGGGTCAGAAACTACCTGTGTGCCAAATTTCAGTGAAATCTGAACCGTAGTTTTTGCGGGAAAGAATAACAAACACATACATATTATTAGCACAACCGCACAAACTTATTATTAGCAGGGCAATGTGCAATTTTTAAATAACCACATATGAAATTACATTTTTATTTACGCTGGTGTAATTATTTATTATATTTACACTTAAAATTCACAGTAAGTATCTGATGACTACTAAAAATCTATATTTCAACATAAGTTTCATTTTCTGCAACAAAATGAAACTTATGTTGTTAACGTTTCCTCTATAAAGGCAAAACACAAATCCGGTTAAATTTTTTTGGTTCCTTGGTTTCTTGTTTTTTTGGGTTGAGTTCTTGGAAATAGTTGACTCTATTAGGCTCGACATTACACTTTATAGATTTTAAAAGAATTAGAACTGACGTAGTTAGTTACACTTTAAAATAAAACATTCTAAAGTAAACGTGGGCATGGCTTTTCGCGGGGACTCATTATAAAGAATAAAGTTTGTACTTTATCAGATTGAGCAATACAGTTAAAAATAGGATTGAATTTCTGTTAGATCATAAAAACGTGATGAACGCGAGAGAACTACGGAGAAACAAGTTTTATTTTCTTACCTAATGTAAGTAATTAATATTAATCTTAATTATTTCCTTCGATGAAACCTACGCCATCTTAATTTGCACAGTTGAGTAGAATGTATCTTTATAACTTTATTAAAAATAGAAATACATTTTAATTATAGCACTATGATATTAATTAGGAACAGTGATAGCCGAATGGTTGGAACTCGGCCTCTCAATTGACGGTCCGAGGTTCGAATCCCATCCCACTGATTTTTCTAAAATTATGTGCGTATTAGAAATTAATTATTACTGCTTTACGGTGAAGGAAAATATCGAGAGATAACCAATTCACCTGAGAGTTCTTAAAAAAAACTTCACAAAGGTGCTTACGCCTACCAATTCGTACTAGGGC
>DWTU01003835.1:0-10076 GCA_018251515.1 Cecropterus confusis
GACGGTGTATGACGCAACAGTAATAATTTGTTAAAAGCTAACGTATTATTCTAAAATGCAAAACAGAAGTAACCCCGCTAATGACAATGGTACTCAAAACTGGAAACGCGAGGGAGCAAATAGGTCGAGCGCAATCATTATTTTATAGTAGTCTGTATTTATTTAAATTAAAATTTTAAAGATAACAGGTGTATGGTAGAGCTTTTGATATGCTAAAATTTATAAGTGGTTTTGTGGTGGATAAAATAACGCTATCAGCACGACAGATAAATAATTTTATGATCAAGAGAAAGACATAGTGTATACTATAGTTAATCATCAATTTACAATAGTATCTACTATGTCTCTTGATACTGAACCCAGAAAATCTGTGACAGCAAAACAATATCTTCTTATTGCTAATTTCTCGATTACGTGTTTGTTCCAGGTTTTTGAATGGGACCGCAAGATCCAGGACACGCTACTCTCTTCCTTCTTCTGGGGCTACATAGTGCTCCAGATTCCTGCGGGCTTGCTTGCTGGCAAGTTCGGCGGAATGTTCCTCATGTTCGTCTCAATGCTTATCACTGGCATCGTCAACTTGTTCGTTCCTCTTGCTGCTAATATGGTAAGCATTGTTCGTGATATCAATAATTTACATTGACATGTTTTGCAACAATCTGTTATAGGCATTGAAAAAACCACTATAAAATAAGAAAATTGTCATAATTATCATTACAAAGACAAGCCCCTACCAAGTTGACATCTCAATGATAATTTAAATTTTTATTTTGAATCTAGGGGTTTATATTACATAGAGATAGGGAACCTTAAAATTGGGCTATGAAAGTATATAGCATTGTTAATTAATTTTGTCATACCAATTACCATTTATTTTCGTTTTCTTAATCCGAGTCAGAATATTTTTGTGGATTAAAAGATGTTGCTTCACTAAAGCACAGACAGCGTAAAAAAGGAGTAAATAAAATCGTTCTTGAGTTGAAAGCGATCAAGATGAATTGGCCAATTTAGTGAAGTAATTCCGCCAAAGACTAGCTCCGTTTGATAAATACAAGCCTTGTCTAAATTCTTCCAATGAATGAATGAAAAAGTAAATCTTTTTCATCCTCTTACGTGATCTGGATAATCTTAATAATATAATCATCGTCCTTTATTATTTATTTTTGGACGTGATTCTGAGTCCTCGCCCGCGTGTTTTCTTGTGAACTGATTTAGAATAATAATGATATTAGTGTTTACGAGACGCGGGGAAATGGTACGCATGTAGAGGGATAGAGTCGAATAAAAAAAAAGTTATAAGAAATAACTTAACTGCTAATATCGGCACTTCCAGCCGTCTGTTATAGTAAGTTGCAATATTTTGTGTGCTTTTCCATATTTCTGTTAATAAAAGTCCGTTATTGATGCCTATAATAAAATAGCTCTTCTTCCTATCGTTACTTGTTAGCGTATTGAGTGAATATATTGTATCCAATTAGCTCGAACTTTTGGAGTATTCCTCGAAAATTGACTTGTAATTCAAACTAGATTCATAATTGAAAATCTACTTTTCAATTAGGTTATTAAATTAATACGTTAAAGTATTCCGAACAATTGTTTAGATTTTTGCCAAATATTATTATTTAGAAACCGTCTGCGTCCAATTAAGCTACTTTTTTACAATGCATAGATGTTCAGTACGGCTTTACGGTAAATTAGGGCGAAAACTGTTTGTAGATCACCAATTATTGTATAAAAAGTGTATCGTATTGTATAAAAAATTTAACTAATAATTATTTATTCAATATACAAAAACACACCGATGGTTTCATTTCAAATCTTTAATTTAATCTTTTCATAAAAACCAATATAATATTTTATTGCTTTAAATATCCAATCAGATTCCAAAACACTCTCTTCGACACGATCAATCAAATTATTAATAAAACGTTGTTCAGCGCCCTGGGAATGCACGAGAATTGAAATATGAAGTTAAATTTAGTGAAAGTTCTTAGTTTGTTCAGACCTGTCTCCTTGGGGATATTATTTGGTGTGTGTGTATAAAAATTATTCCAAAAAGCTTTTGTGTCTTTATATTTAACAGTTTATCTATCGAAGTATCTTGTAGTTTTTGTCATCTTTCAGAAGTTCACTATTGGTTGTTTATAGATCTTTCATGGGCCAATATCCTTAGGAATATCAGCTGTGTTGGTAAAAGTAGCTCTGCTGACACTGTCGCTCGTTTCATAAAGTAAATTTAGTATATTGCAACATGAGACGAAGAGGATAATTTTAGATTCAAGGAGCTTATTATTAATTTTTACCAATCTGGTACAACTAATGTTTCTAAATAACTAAGAGTGATGCACGAATTTCCATGGAGCATTTAGAAAATTTTAATTTGCTTCGTTTCTTTCAGGGAGGCTGGATGGCTGTTTGTTGTTGTCGTATCGCAATGGGTCTTGCTCAGGGTTTACTGTATCCCAGTCTTCATGGATTATTAGGTCAATGGTCTCCGACTTCAGAGAGGAGTAGAATGGGAACCTTCGTTTATGCGGGTAAGAACTTTTAACGTGGTAATCCAGAGTAATCAGACCCTAGAAGGTTTTATAATATTAATGTAGTCAACGAGCATGTAGACCACCTAAGGTAAGTGGCCACTGCCGTCCATGGACATCTATAATCAACCCCAGATAAGATAAGGTTTTACCTGAGGTCAGCTACTATAACGCATCTGTATGCGTTGCTACCCTCGAGGACTAAGTTAGAACCCCTAGGATATCCCTCACCAACCTTCAGACCAGAATACAGCAATGCATAATACTACTATTAATAACTGTGAACAGAAATAGGTGTGGCGGTGGTACTTCCGGAGTCAAACCACAACGAGTTCTACCTTTAAGATTCTACCAATACCTTAAAACATTGTTAAATGAGATAACTATCTGATTTCATAGGTGCACAGTTGGGAACGATCATTGAGATGATGATGGCTGGTGTTCTTTCGGCTGGTCCATGGGGCTGGCCTTCCGTCTACTATGTGGCCGGTATTACTTGCTTGGGCTGGGCGGTTATGTGGATCATCTTCGGTTCCTCCACCCCTGGTACTAACAGGTGGATATCAAACGAGGAGAGGAAATACATCGAAATGAATGCTGGATCGTTAGATATTACTGAACAAAAGGTAAGGTTTTATTTTACCTGACGGGACCACATAGTTGTAATTTTGACCAATTATCTAAATAAATGTACTCTAATAAATTCAAATTATATGTAGTTCGACAATTGTATTCCCATTAATAGTGTACACCTCAAATAGTTCACATAAACTTTATTGAAATGTTGATATTGGATGTTGTTATTAGAAACGATGCAACTATATCTATCATTGTATTTTCTTATAGAAAATGCCAACACCATGGAAAGACATTTTCACCTCTCTTCCCTTCTGGGCTATCATTCTGGCACATTGTGGCCAGAGCTTGGGTTTCTGGACCCTTCTTACTGAAATACCCTCATACATGAGCAAAGTTCTTGGAGTCAACATCAAAAACGTAAGTATTATAGATATATAAATTAATTAGCAGACCCGTGCCCACTTCGGCAGGCACTAAAGAATTGAGTCTGTATGTATGTATCAGATTGTATGCCAATTTGGCAAAACGTACATAGACAGAGCACACATGTTACCGCGTTTGAAGTAAATTAATAAAATGATCCCCTTCTCCCCCTTCTCCTTCTCCCCCTTGCCTTTTCCCCCTTTCCCCTTCTCCCCTTCCCCTTTTCCCTTTTTACCGGGAAAATGGGAAACGGCATGAGCTAAAAGGGGAAGGTGGAAAGGGGAAGGGGATAGGAAAGTGATGAAAGGGGAAAAAATGAGGAAAAGGGGGAAGGGGTAAAGGGAGAATGGGTGAATAGGTAAACACGTGAATAAACTTTACATCTTTATAGTATAAGTAAAAGCAAAAGTGGAAATAACTTTCAACTTAGATCAAATTGCATACGGTGTGCAAATTTGATTGAAATCGGTTCAGTAGTTCAAGAGTTTGTCGCGGATAAACAACGTGACACGTAATTTATATATATTAAGATGAGGAATTTTTCTCTAATTTCAATGTGATGGTATGTAGTGTTATTATAGACACTATTTATCAAAATATCTGTTTATTTATTTTTATTACTTTAAGTAATACAAGTTATACTTTCTTACAGAATGGTTTCTTATCTGCCCTACCATACGTCGCTATGTACATCTTGAGTTTCGTCTTCAGTTGGGCAGCTGACTTCCTAGTTAACAGGAATATTTTATCCCTGCTTACAGTTCGAAAACTTTTCAACACTATCGGTAAGGAAAAGATGCCGAACCTCTTTATTTAACATATTAGCGCTTTGTTGCTACTTTGCTAGTTTTTTTTTTTTATTTTAACTGAGATTTTACGATAAAAAAGATATAATTTTGGTTTGGTAATCTTCAAAAGCATGTATATACTCTTCAGCATAGTTAGCATCAGTAGACTGAATTAATCACTCTCTTCTTGTTTCCAGGTTTTTGGGGCCCTGCAGCCGCCCTACTTGCGTTGTCTTACCTCCCAGTGGGTCACTTGACAATGGCCGTTGTGATCTTGACCATCACTGTTGGTCTGAACGGAGCTCACTATGTTGGTTTCATGGTAAGTGGTTATTTCTCCTTTTTAACACGGTTATTAGTTTCAGTCGTCGTATGTTTGTAACGGAATCTTTTAACTCGATTTTTACCCATTTTAAGTTGAAATTTTGCACGACCATCAATCAAAGACTGATGACAATACAATATTCTATACATATCTTTTTAAATATCACACCCCTATAAGGGTTTAATGGGGGAGCAATATTTATATGAAAGTCCCCAATTTTAATGCAAGCTCATTGATGCTTAATATTTAGTAGTGATTAGATATAATGCAATATCTTTCTCACGAAATAGGGGATGACATTTTTTTAGAAATCAGCCATTTTGATGCAACTGTAATGTAACTTGGGATGTGGGTTTCTAATTTAATATGATGAAACGTATATTTCACCGTTTTTTTGGAAAATCAACCCCTAAGATGGTGAAGAAGGGGTTGCAAGTTTGTTTGGAAGTCCGTTAATTTTGATGCAAGCGGAATAAAATTTAGTATTTGACTTTCTGGTTTGATAGCTGTACTAAAAAGTAGAAAATAAATTTTAGTTAAAAAAAACTTTAAACCACGCTTTTTAACTAGCTAAACTAAAAAAAATATTTTTTACGACAAAAATATTTTTTGTTGTCGCTCTATTTTTTTTTTACTTATAGAAAATTATTTTCGATGTTTTAGTTCAGCTAGTTATTTTGTAACTTGTCGTGTTTTTTTAGTTTTAACCTACCATTTATTTTTACATTAACTTATTTTCTCATTTTAAGGTGTGTGGGTTTAATACCCTCTTATTTGATAAATATTCTAGGATGGTTGAACAAAAATATTTTGTAAACCGCCATTTTACAATGGCGGCAATCTTTGTTTTGAATTTTTTTTTTCATGGTGTATATAGCATTCTACAAGTAATGCTCCTTTAATTACGTTAAAGTCACGTTAAGACACCTCACGTAAATACGTAAAGATTTTCTAGCCTAACGTAGTTGTGATTCTTGCATCATGCATACATAGGTACAACAAATGAAAAGTCAGGAATTGGCATAAATATATTTCCATGAATTTTTATTTTGCAAGTTTTGGTACTAAGAGACTTGCTTGCTTGCTTCTATTTATTTTTTAATTTAAGTATTGTCCGTGCGCATTAAAGAGAAGGTTAAAATTAAAGAAGCAAACGAGCATGATCTGTGTATTCTTTGTACCGAACACATTGGCAGGATTTAGATGTATATGTGTGCATTTACACTCGTGTACTACGATAATTGTCAAACTTTGGTATGCTGAATGTGACTATAGTGTTGTTGACCCAATATGGGACATTACGTGATCGAATCTATTAGATAACTCAATGTTAATATCCCACCGAACAATAAATGGTCTCTAGCATTTGTTTGAAGAAAAAAAGCCTAATTATTATATTATAAAAAGAGTTATCTCCTTTTGACAATCTCCTAGAATTTACTATGCATCTGGTTATAGATCTTTAGCTAACATTTTATAAATATTCCTGTGTGACTTCTTCATGATTAGGTTTCAAGATACACAGGGTCATACATGAAAAACGAAAACAACAGACAATAAAATTAAAAGGCGATTTAATCATTGTACCAGTCTAAAAATAGAAGCGTGAATGACATGACGAGCAAAAAAAATAAAACATAGACTCGGAGGCCAGCGTTTCTCTGGATGGCTTGCTTGATTTGTTCGTTAGCATCCTTGACATTTTCTGTGACACCTACAACGGTGTTGGCTATTCTGTCCACATCTTGCTCTTGTTGGAGCACCTAAAAATAGAATAAAAGTATTAATGAATATTCAGGAAACAATTTTAGCAAAAAGAACAATGTTATAAAGAAAGTTAAATGGCTGTTAATTTTAAAGGGTTCCATTTGGGGCCTAGTATCTATCGATTTTTCACTGCCACCCTTGGACACCCGTGATCGACCCCAAATAAAATTAGAATACCTGTTGACTACAGATGTGCTGCAACTTTTAAGGATTACATTTGAATGCCTCAGTTAAGTATGTTTGCCTTACCTTCTTAGCATTGCTAGTATTAGGCAAAATTAGGCATGACGGCAGTGTCGCTAAAGTCTAACCATAAAGTGAACCACTTATGAACATTTTAATTGTGAAATATAAAAGACAAACCTTTTCAGTGAATATTTCTTGCAATTCAGCAATATGGAGAACTTTGCTCTCAATCTGCCTGACTTCCTCAGTGGTGCTATTCAGCTCATTCAGCAACTGAATATTTTCTGACTCGAACATTTGCAGTTCTTCTGCACTCAGCTCCCCTTCATCTGACATGATGGCTATCTCATTTTCCGATAAATCCATTTTTGTTTTGGCAGTATCTGGTTCTTCAGTCTCTGTTGATTCTTCTTCTGTAAAAGCTGTTCTATCTACGAATGCTTTTGGAATGTTTGTTTTGGAATGCGATAGTTCCAATCGGGACATTTTTCGCATGTCGAGCGCTCGCTTCACTCTCAAAGCTTTTAGCTCGCTATGGATCTTACATACAGCCTTTAAGTACGAGTCTATGATGTCCATGGACACGTCCATGTACTCCCTAACTT
This sequence comes from Cecropterus confusis, assembly GCA_018251515.1. Lineage (NCBI taxonomy): Eukaryota > Metazoa > Arthropoda > Insecta > Lepidoptera > Hesperiidae > Cecropterus > Cecropterus confusis. The sequence goes on from DWTU01003835.1 coordinate 7,211, forward strand.
GCGAAGGCACCGCCAGCTTGCGGTTGTCGTTCCTGAACTCCTTGAGGAGGTGCGAACACGTATTGATTATTCTTTGCGCTCCCGTGTCAATCTGGTCTCTCTCAGCCTCCGACATCTCGTCTCCGGTCACGACGTTGTAGAAGCTCAGGTATCTCTCCCTGTTTTCTAACAGAAAGTTCCGTAATCTAGTTATTTGCGATGTTATATCTTTTGCAGCAGCCATAAACGGAGTCTTCGGCTTAGTTCGCAATATTCGATTTTTGTCATCATGTTGCGGGCTCTGGACGCCAAATGTTTTATTTCGCGTCTTTAAAGTTTTAACGTAAGCCCGAAAAAGCGGCGTTATTTCCATTTTATATTATTTTAAACGTGCAAAACAGCTGTGTTTTGTTTTTCAGGTAATTTCAATATCTTGACAAAATGACAACTGTGCTGATTGTTGCCAGTTTGGGTTAGAATATACTTTATACGTCTGCCCTGGATTCCAGTTGCCTGGAAATGATGAGATATTAATAAAAAAACATATTTAGTTATCGATTTCATTAATATTATAGCGAACATACGCGCGTAAAAATCAGTTCAAAACAGTGGCTACGACAATATACAAGCTGAGAAATATAATGCATTGATAACTTTAATATGGCTGTATCAGTACGTGTACGTTGGTCGTTTAACTTAATTTGATTTAAAACTCATTATTTATGACAACTATGACATGTGTGTGCATTGTTTTTTTTGTATTGTTATCTGTGACGCATGTTGTGAATTTTTTATTTGTGAGAATATTGGAAAAATATTAGACTTTCTTTCATAACTTGTGTTTGTTTTTCTCGTTTTAAGTCCAAATTATAGTTACTAATAAGTAAAGCAGCAATATGTCTTCATCCAACGGCAACAGCAATAAGAGTAGGCACTCAATTCCTATAGATATTTTGGATGATTTATGCAGGTAACATTACAACTTTTGTGAAATTATTGTATATTAGTTCTCGTTTCGATTAAACATCTATTTTATGGTAAATAAATAACATGTATACAGACGCAAATCAATATACGACTGTAAGTTGATTCAAACAGGAAAATAAAATTTGTGGTAATATGTACTTGAAACAAATGTAAGGGCTCATTATTCAAGATAATTTTAAGTTCAAACAAAAATTAATTTCAATTTCTTCAAATTTAAGAAAACATGAAACTCAGAATTTCCAATGGGAACTTAAACTGATAAATACTTCAAGCCAGTCTCAATATAAAATGTATTGTTCATTTGTTGCAGTCGTTTTATAATAAACTTGCCGCCAGAGGACCGAGGCAACCTGGTCAGGATCTGCTTCCAGATTGAGCTGGCACACTGGTTCTACCTAGACTACTATTGCAATGACGAGACCACCAAGACTCCACTGAATCCATGTGGTATTAGGGAGTTTGCAGCACATATATTTCAGGTAGAGAATAAAAACTAAAGAGTCAACCAAAACAAAAATAAAATAAATCTAGTTGTTTTTTGACATGATTGTCATCTACCCTCTTAATGCTGTATTAAATTTGTGATACAGGATCGATTTTTTATATATACAATTAAGACTTCAAAAATATTGCAAGTTTTATGGTCACTGTACAAAGATAGCACAGAAACCTGTAATTAATCGTCTGATTAGTGAAATTGTCTAATTTAACTAGTTTGATATCAATGACTTGTTTTTTATCTCATTTTGTGCATCTTAGTAGCAGTGTAGCTCTAGACACAGTTCAACATTCACCTAGTTAGTGGTGAACCCAGGAGGGAAGAGCCAAGGGGTCAGTCCAACCCAAAATTCAAAATCCAACTATCCAACCATGACCATGTCCATCCATACCCTCAAAAGATGGTAAAGTTTCAGACATAAACCCAACAACAAACAAACAAGTTAATCTTTTTAATTCTTTCAGCATATTATTTTTCTCTAATGTCATTTATACTTTGATTCTTTAATAGTATTGTCATGGCTATTAGATATAAATAAGATTCATATTGGTGACACATAGTGACACAAAAAGACCGTGTTTATTCTTTCCAGCATGTTCCCCAACTCCGCGAGCATGTGAGCAGTTTGGATGAGGTGTTGGACAACTGGCGGGAGTATAAACTGACCGTACCGACGTATGGAGCAATCTTGTTAGATGAAGACCTGTCCCACGTGTTGCTTGTGCAGTCATACTGGGCAAAGTCATCATGGGGGTTCCCTAAGGGAAAGGTGAATGAAGATGAGGAGCCCTGGAAATGTGCTGTCAGAGAGGTGAGTGGCGAATGTATAGTAGTTTTTTAGGGTTCTGTACCTGACCCTTTTTCTCAGGAGCGCATCGAGGTATCAAGCTGAAATTTATATCAAATACTCAGGTCTACTGTCCCTTAGAGCTGCGAAGATTCAGCCGTTTATGCCGCGAATTGCCGCATATTCTTGAAACTCGCAAGGGAATCAAAACCTACAGGGAACTTCCCGTGAATTCAGAATCTTGAAATTTGGCACGAAACAACGTCTTACAGTATCTTCAGATAATGGAAAAATTGCAAATTTTTAGTTACATCATATAATAGAAATATTTTTAATAATTTTAAAGTTACTACCCGTTTCCTCATGAACGCGAAGAGGTATTACATTGAAATTCATATCAAATACTCAGGTCTATAATAACTTTAAGCTGTAACAAAAACAATATTTTATGTCAACACAATCAAAAGAAACAGCAATTTAAGCCGCATATTTTCAAACTCGCAAGTACTCGCAAGGGTATCAAAACCTAAAGGGTACTTCCAGTCGACCTAGAATCTTGGATTTTGTCATGAAGCAATGTTTTATACCACAGATAAAGTAAAAAATCCGAAATC
>DWTU01003836.1:0-10074 GCA_018251515.1 Cecropterus confusis
ATATACATTTTCCGGCCTCTTGAACTTGCCGCCCAGGGCACAGGCCCGGCTTGCACAATTTTCCTATTTTTTCTTTTATAAGAATCTTCTTCAGACAGTAACGAACGCAACAAAAAAGAATTAGCGAAATTGGTCCAGCCGTTCACGCGTGCTATGACCAAGGGAAATATGGATTATTTTTTATATATATAGATTAATTAGTCTAAACTTTGGTCCCCTCTGAATCCCAAGGTTTCTCTTGACATTGGCACCTTTGACGTCACATAATTCCTATGTCGCGGAATACATAATTTCAAAACATGTCAACTTACGTAATATATAGAGGCTATAAAGCGTTATAAACAGTGCGTGGTAGACAAAGCTGAGAACGAAGAATTTCCTTATTCTTCGCCATTTCAGAAACAAGAACGTCTCTGCTACCGGATGTTTTAATACATCCTTTCGTCCTACCTGAAATATACAAGCAATGCTAGCTTTACTATAAAAAGTTAATGTCAACATCTATCATTTAGAATAATGTGCTACTTCTCCCGCCTTGTTCCTTGTGGATTTATTTATGAGTTTCACCTAAGATTTGAAGTGTCCGTTGATTTGTAGTTGATTAATATTTGATTTTTTTGTTGGTCGGATCTAAATATTTCAAGCCAAGACAAATCCACAGGTTTGTTTTCTTCATCGTTCACAAGTTGTTTTTGTGAACGATGCCAAATTGCCAGCGAAATTACAAACATATAATCGGGAAGATAGTGTAAATAAAATAACTTGAAAAAATTCATTTATAACAATATTCACTTTGGAAATCAAATGCACAAATCTGCATTTTAGATATGGGTGGCTTCAACCCGTTAATGTCCCGCTGGGCACGGGTCTTCTCCCGGAGTGAGAGAGTTTTTGGCCAGAGTCCACCGCGCTGGCCAAGTGCGAATGTGTAGACTTCACACACCTTTGAGAACTCCTTTTTTTTGGAGAACTCTTAGGTGTGCAGGTTTCCTCACGATGTTTTCCTTCGCCGTAAAGCAGTGATAATTTCTAATACGCGCATTTAGAATAATCAATGATGCGTGCTTGGGATTCGAACCTCGGACCCTTGATTGAGTGGCCTAGTTTCAACCATTAGGCTATCACTGCTCTCCTATTTACTGTCACTATCTCCTATCATAGATAACTTATTTTTGCATAATCCAGCGTTTTATACCGATATCTTCCTTAAAACTTGTACAATTTACATTGAAACGCAAAGTCAAATAAAATCAATAATAAGATTAACCGTACCTCAACAAAAGCCAGCAGTAACTCAGCTTCGCCCCTAGAGATACATGGCACCAATGGCCTGAAGTCTATTGTCAGCTCGCAATCCACGTCACCCAGTTCATGTTCACTGACGTGTACCGCGTCGTCGAATTTATACAAATAGCGCGGAATCACATCAGGCACGCGACGGACTATGAAGGATAACGCGGAGACCCCGCCGTTGGTTCGGAGTGTCACGTCGCCGCCGTAATCTATAAAAACGAATTTGTTTAATTTTTAATATGTGAAACCAAAATAATCTGAGTACTCGAATACGGTATTGAAAAACGATTTTCATGCAGCGTATAACCCAGATAAATAATTAAAAAACGAACGTTTATCTTACTTAGTGTTGGCAATTTTGTCATCCAGCATAACGGCAGTGATTTAATCGATGATCATATAAACATAGCGTAGATAAATATTAATGTATTTTTGACAGTTCACAATGTCGTATTTAACATATGACAAGTATTTTTTAATATAAATTCGAAGTAGCAAATGCGAATACAAGTCAACAGATAGTAGGTAACTGCCGTCCATGAACATCATCAACTGACTCCACGTAGAACATGGGTTCTTCCTGAAGGCAACAACACTTGTGAGGAGTAATATGGACGCTTCAAATGTCAGTTAGCTCTTATCCATCCAACATAATGTAGTACATTTTCACGCTAGAAATACGTGTGATTACGATACTACCCCGGTCAAATCATACGAGTTTTACTACCTTGCAAATGACGAGCCCTTAATGAACCATTATTTACCGTGAATGTAAATAATGGTTCATTAAGGTCAATCATTTGTCACTCAATACTAGATTGCTTCTTTGAGTCTGATTTCTTGGTATCTATTATTGCCTTACCCAGAAGTAACAGGACACAAGCCGAGAACTCATTCAGGGCAGCAATATGTAGTGGTGTGTAGCCGAAGTTGTCCGGGGCATTAGGATCAGCGCCCACTGAAAGTAACAATCTCGCGACATCGCATGCCCTAGCTCCCCGGACTATGGCGCCGTGTAGGGGAGTTCTGCCGTCAATGTCCCGAGCGCGCACGTCAGCTCTTCTGCCCACGAACAGTTCCACTACTTCAACTGACTGTGCTAGGACCGCTGAAAAATTCCATCCTTTATCTTTTGTCTTTTCGACGTGTTAATATATTTAAGTCATTCTACACTCAAATAAAGCAATGAGTAACACTGTAAAGCCATATAACGTAGAGACTCAATTACGTGGTTACCACGTATACGTATTCGGGAATGTCTAAACTGCGAACCGCGATTAGACATTTACATCAACAATCTACGTATATGTTTACGATGTCGTACCACGAACTAAAAATGATATTTAGTTCCATTCTCTCGACTTATTTTTCATTTTCCCATAAAATCTTTTATTAATTGATCTTCAACCACAGGTGTAGAGATTAGAAATAACCAGTACCTATGTACTTAATGTAAATAAGCTCTCGTTATGTTTATTTCTATTTTGTGTGCATAAATCAAATAATACTATAATGGCGTAAAAGTTTCGTCTTAATCAATTAAGATAAAGCCTTTACCTAGGTGGAGTGACGTTTGTCCTCTCGTGTTTGGCCAGTCTATTCGAGCGCCATGTTCTAATAACAAACAAGCGCATTCCGCGTGACCGTCAACTGCAGCGAGATGCAATGCAGTCGCTCTTCCCGGACCAAGCGCAGCTCGTACGTCAGCTCCTGCGTCTAGAAGCAGCTTCATACATGACGCAGAACCCAAGGACGCGGCCACGTGCAACGGAGTTTCTGTGAACACCTGCAACATTTCAATCGAAAGTTACTCATGAACAAACAGTGTATCTGTTCTATCTTCCGATTTATTTGGCATATCGCCTTGCGTGCATTACTGCACAATTAAGGTTTCATCAATTTCAAATTATACATGCAAGTTTATTTTATAAGGCTCAGAATTGAAAACTTGGTGATCTAACTTTATCGTGGTAAAAAAAACGTGGTTTAATTTTAGCTGGCTCTCGAGTAAAATTATCGTTTTTCAATTGTGTAATTAACCATCCAAACAGCGATATGAATCGTGGATGAATATATACCTGTGGAGTATCAGGACAGGCGCCGGCTTCCAATAATGCGCTCACGACTTCCGGTGCGTCACTCAAAACGGCGTAGTGCAAAGGCGAATGTTCCGTCAGCCCTGCATTCACGTCAGCTCCGTGACTTATTAATGCCTGAAATGGAAAATCGTTCGATTTATTGTATATCAGATGTTTTGATGTTTTGTTTTAGTTGTAGAACACCGAAAATAAATATTCTTTAAATAGAAAAATCGTTTTTGTTCATTTTGTTGACAAAATTCAAAGAAAAGAAAATTGGTCAAATAACTATTTTTGAGAATCAAAAACGCTCATGGTCAGATGTTATACTTTCCGGTATGGTACATAGATTGTCTGCAACGTAACTACATCAACTAATCTTACTTCAAAGTTGATTACAGATGTCTATGAGCGATTATGGCCGCATCCTATCAGTTGGACTGCATGCTCGTTTGCTTCTTCAATGTTGTCAACCTTCAAAGTTCGAAACTTACCTTAACACATGATAGCGACTTAGCACTGGCTGCGCAGTGCAACGGCGTGGCTTTTCTGTCCGTTATTGAGTCCCACTGGTTTGGATCGGCTTTGTACTCCAAAAGCAAATTTACACAATCTGCATTCGCCACTAAACAGCTCAAATGCAAACATGCTCTGAAAACCAAAATAAAAACGTGTTCTTTAAAAAAAAAAAATATTTCTCCGTTACAGCAGCATGGTTGGATGTACCCCCTCACTAGGGAGGAGAAATCTCTCTGCATCTGTAGGACGTAAATAGGGTTTGAGCCATTTTCATAAGGGTATTTTGTTGAACAACATAAACTGATATAATTCTATTAGAAATAATTAGAATGTTATTGTTACTATGCAGATCAATAATATTGCAGTATGTATTGAATCAGTTGTAAATTTATCACCTTAAGGTTTGTTTTCGAAATCTGTCCAAAAAGACTTTGTAATACGTATTTTTTATCATCATCATCTTACCTGCCAGAATCATCTGTACAGTTCGGATCTAGTCCCAGTTTCAGTAAACTCGCCAGCAAGGCGCTTCTTCCCAACCAGCAAGCCCATAGCGCTGCTGTTCGCATCCCAATGCCATCAGCTTGAGTGGCGAATGCCAACGTCTCGTCAAACTGTCCAGATTCGACCAGAGCCGCGATCTCTTCAGCGTAAGGAAGTTGTTGTAGACTGTACTGAATCTGCTCTGGAAAGCGATGAATACCGTTTTATTTATCTTTGTCGAAGTTTTCTTGGCGAGTTTGTTTAACTTATTACGGTGTGATAAAGGAGTTTCGTAATTTTACATCGTTGCTTTATATAGGTTAAATCCTGTATAAACGGTCTATATACACATTCTTGGATGCCATTTCGTCGTCAACCCATTATTGTCCCACTGCTGGACACGGTTCTTCTCTCAGAGTGAGATAGTTTTAAGCCATAGACCACCGCGCTGGCTAAGTGCGATTGGGTAGATACCATTCGATATGTTTTAATCTCATGTGATTTAAACAACACTAACAATATTGAAATAAGTAGGACCATCTCCAAATGGCTATCGGAATTTTTCAATCGCAATACAATGATTATTGTTTGTTAATGAAATTCAAATACTTTCGAAAATTTTGAAGTATATTTACCAAGCTCCCAGATGTCTCTAGAAGGCTTGACCCTTAACCTATCTCCTAAGTCGGCAGCGTGAGCCGATTCATCACTAGATATGTATGGAGCTTCATCTGCCTCGTTTGTGTCCTCTGATATCTCGCTTATGTCGTCCCTCCATCGCGCGTTGTCATCACAGTATACCTGTACAAGCATGTAAAACATACTTTTATGAATAGCTTTTTTACTCAACTACGGCGAAGCGAAAGGATCACGTCTATCTTTTAAACAAATCTCTATCAGTATGACGTATAAAAATACGTTAAAATATAATTACGTATTAAAATACGTGTAGGTTGTTTATTTTTTAGCCGGTAGGTTTTTAATAGTTTGTACATTATAATTTCAGCGGAGGCTATTTTCTTGTTTCGTACTTTTTAGAGCGTGTTTTAGTAGTCGGATTCAGTTATTAAACTTTAATTTTATTTTAATTCTGGGGAACAGAAACCCCGTTTTATACGAAGTTGCTCACGGATGTCCTTGGGTCGTATTGAATACTTACCATCATGTCGATGATATGCTTATTTGCTACTTCATTTTCATAAAAAGTTATATAACAATTAAATAATTAATAACTAAATCATTTTATTAATTTAGTTTTCTATTACTGACATTGCTGTTACGCATGCATGCTTTGTATTCAGTTATATCTTCTCGGTATAATAACTTTTCTTCTCGCAAGTAGTGTGGTCAGAGAAGTATAAAAAATAGCTGCGAAGTTGTCACCCCGTCCTGCCGGTCGTAAATCATGGAATACTGCGATATATCTACTTGTTGATCTAACTTTAAGGGCGGAAGGGAACGTCACGATTGTAAAACTCAGTGATAGTATCAGTATTTCGTGATATCCAAGGTATATTTGTGGTTTTTAGGGTTCCGTAGCCACATGGCATAATACGGAACCCTCGTAGATTCGTCATGTCTGTCTGTCCGTCCGTCCGTATGTCACTACGTAGCCTACGTAGGGCCGACGTAGTTAAAGCTCTAGGTTAATGTATTCTGGTAACCGCTATTCGAAATCTTAACAAAAATAAATAAATAAATTAAATGGGGCACTCTATACATAGAACTGAAACTATTTTTTTTTCATCCAACCTATACATGAGGGGTGTCGATGGATAGGTCTTTAAAATGACATTAAGGTTTCTTAACCCATTTTTCGTCAAAATCCAATTTTGAAAGATAGACGCTTCCAAAGTGGAAAAATGAGTGCCCCCAATCTAACTTTTAAAATAAGAGAGTGAAAATCTGGATAATATATGTTGTAGATGTCAAGGAAAACTTCCAACGAAAATTAGTTCGAACAAGACACGGTTGACAGATTTTGAGATATAGCACTTTTTCAAAAACCGAATAACATAACTTTGTAATCCATAGAAACGATGGTAAGTGGCTACTGCCGCCCATGAACGTCTGTAATCAACCCTAGGTAATATCAAAGTCTCACCTAAGGTTAGTCACAGATGCGATGCTACCTCTAAGGAATGTGTTGGAATGTCTCGGAAAAGTATGTCTCCCTTACCACATCCTTCAGACCAGAACACAACAGCGCATAACACTGCTGTTATTAGGTAGAAATAGGTGCGGCGGTGCTGCTTCCGGAGTCGAACCACAAAGAGTTCTACCACCTTCATTATTCATTATTGGGTAAACATTGTAAAACCAAGCACAGGGTTGCACGCAAAAACCCGGACAAAAGGTCAAACAAAACAAATTCGGAACTGTTTACGTCATAATATGTTATTTATCTGGCTATAAAGTTAAATAAAATAAAACGCCACACGCACCGTTACGGCGAAAATTTCGTAACATGTGCCCTGAATTGTACCGCAGAGTACAGGAATTGCGATTGCTAATGGGTGGCATCGGATATTTATTGTCTTGTCCCACAGCGGACGACAAAACTGTAGATGATAAACCGCTTTAACGTCCCTAGTTAATAGGTCTTGTTATTCGATTTAACGCTATAATCCTATGCGAAATTGGCATTAACGCTTACAGTTTAAAAAAAGGTGTGACAAATTCTCCATCTCAAAATGAAGATCTATTGAAGAATACAATAATGACGTATGAGCGAAAGAAATCGCATGTGAATTTTTCACGTTATGTATTAACGTCAATTCAGTCTTTATCGATTTATCTACTAGTATTCTAGTTTCTCCTTTTTTGTCGTCAATAACTAATCGAAAATCGATTGTTTAGTTGAGGCAATATATTGAATTATTAATCGATAGTTGTACAACTATTCAAACAACAAGTTACTCTGGTTCCACTACTAGAATAACAAAGTTCAACATTTCTCATCTAGTTAATATTGATATTTCGAAATTAAAATGTACTATTCATTTATTTATACCGTAACAAGCTTTCTTTATGGCTTTTTAGTTGTGTCTTTATGGTTTTTTAGTAGTGTAATGTTTACTTGTTAATAATATAATATTATAGTATACGTCTCTAATATTTTGTTATATCGAATACAACCTCCAAAATGAAAGTATTTTAATCCAAAAATCTTTTAATGCTGCGTTATTTGCAATAAAGCTATTTTTAATCACCATTCTAACACTTGATCTTTTGTTGTGATACATTAACAAACATACCTTATGCAACAATACCTATGTACATTGTATATTCCCTTCTCGCTTCAGGCTACACGCGTGCGGTTGAACAAGTCCCGATGGGTGTGGTATCACAGTATTTACGGCGCAAACCAAAGAGGATTCTTGCCATATAGAGAGCAGTGCATGCAGCCAGTAATTGTGATATGCCCAAAGAAGTTAATCTCAATGTTATATAACTTGGGGTTTTGCGAAACGGTCGTCGGTGCACTAGTAATCGCCTCGAGGTTTGTTTCGAATTTATGTTCAGTATTCTCCAACTTAATCCTATATTTAATTTTTGGCTTATTTGCGGGAGAGAAAACAAAAACGGTCTATTTATATTGGGTAATACTTTTAAATTGTATAAACAACTGATTGAATAATAGTGATTGAAGATCACAGATGCGTTGCTACTCCCGAGGACTGAGATGGTCGCCTGATATGTAAGTGAGCCGGCAACCACACCCATCCACCGAACCGCAAGAACTGCTTCACGCTAGAAATATGTGTGGCGGTGTTATCTCCCCGGTCGAACTGCCCAGTGCAGTCTACCACATGGCAAAATTGATTGATATACATATATTTCAGATTTTTTCTCACATTGGAATAGAAAAGCAGCATGCAGTTCAACTGATGGTAATGGCCACTGCCGCCTATGGACATCCGTAAACAACTTCATATAGAACAGGGGTTGTATCTGAAATCAACCACAAATGCATTGCTCTTCTCGAGCGATGCAATAACACCCTTAAACCGAAACGCAAGAACTGCCTCACCCTATAAATAGGTGTGGCGGAGGTACCTTCCTGGGCGGACTACACTGGGTTTACCATATGGTAAACCTTAGTAATATCGTGCAGTGTCAGGCATATTGCATAAACACAAATGGTAGAAAAAAGGATATAAAGCTTGGAACTGGAATGAATAACAAATTACATCAAATACATTTTTATGTATATAAATATTGTATCCATATTTACATATGTCTAAATGTATATTTATATAACATAATATATGTGCACTAGACTTGCTTTCAAATACACAATCTTAGCTCAGGGCTACTGGCGGATATGTCTTTTTCTAATAAATAGTCATTTGTACTATGTTTTTGTAATGTTCGTATTATTTCACTATACCTACTATACCTATATTACAAATAGATTAAATTATAAATACATACACACACACAAACATATACACACACATATGCATTGTATGTGTAATGGAAGTAGAAGACGAGAATGCAGAATCTAAAGCAATATGAGGCGATCCCTCATATAACGAAGTTACCCTTCAAACTAAAACTCAGCGGCTTACATTACTATTGAGCAGAAATCGATGTTGAGATAACGCTTCCAAAGTTGAATTAACAAAGGTTCTTACCACAGCACATTTTGAACTTACATATCTTACATATACATATACATCTAACATATACATCGTGATTGCCCATATCCAAGTGCTAAGGGAGTCATACTTATCCAAGGTATTCCAACTTAGTCATCAGGGTACTTTACAAACATCTGGATTTGATAACTGGGGTAGGTCTTCATCATCAGACGGACTGCGTGCTCTTTTAGCACTTGTACATTATTAAAAATTACCCACAGTACATTGCACACAAATGCTCTGCTCAAACATCCTTATTTTACAATAATAATAATAATGCTTTATTGCTACACAAAATACAGAGGTAATACAACTTATATCTAATTTACAACATTTGTGAGCAAGGGCAGAGTTTCAGGTTCTGCAACACCTGCGATCTTGTGCAGCGTTGTTTTTCAAACTCATCCTCTCCCTTAAACATGGTTTGGGAGTTTAATGTACATTCCCCGTTCGCGGTTACTTTATTAATTTTCTCCAAGCAAATACATGGCTTTAAGCTTTATCCTCTTTCTTAATATATCTCAGTTCAAAGCTTGGTCTAGCTTGGTTCATTGTATGAATATGTGATATAACATGCGAGTTCTTTCAAATAAAAATTGTTCTGCAAATCCTAAAGTCGTTAGAACAACTCTTCCAAAAATTTTACGCCAAGTAATCGCATAATCATCAATAAACCTTAACTTACACAAAAAGTTTGAAAACGGATCACTATCACCTCCAAATTTATAAAAACTATAAGGCTGTTATATTTTCAAACTTAAACCTACACCAGTAAAGTTTAAATTTGATATCAGTAGCAAAACACTTCAAATATTGCGACCCGCTGCGAAACAAGGCTCTATGTAGAGATAGAAACTAGAAAAATAAATCAAATGTCAAATGATTTCCTTTATTATTATGGATAAGAAATAGTAAACGGGCACACAGTTTACCTAGCCTTAGTTTCACCTTATGACATCAGCTATCCATATATAATAGTGAAAATCCCATCCAAATCGGTCCAGCGGTTTCAGAGATTACCCGGAACAAACAGACAAACAGACAAAAATTTTCGT
>DWTU01003837.1:0-10073 GCA_018251515.1 Cecropterus confusis
AATAGGTGTGGCGGTGGTGCTTACGGAGTCAAACCACAAAGAATTCTACCACCTTCAAACAACCTGGTAAACAACAAGAAGATGTTTTAAACAAAAAAATAACCAAGTTTAAGTGAATAAAATGATGGTGAAACACGTAGTTCTTACGTCTTTTTTCAACGTATTTCTACATAGAAATACATAGACCGCTGGATAACGAAGTAAAAATTATCCAACTTAAGAAAATCCGTTCAACATATAAATATTTGTTAAAGAGAATTTTGAATTATATTGGACTGTATACGTGAATAGAATTTCAAATCATATCTATTCAGATGTCGATAGTATATCATACAATAGTACAAATGCATTATACACATTGACATGCCTTATTTGAATCGGGAAACAGACAGGAAATTAATTATGACACCTGACCTGGAACTTCGGACGTATTACATCACTAAGGATTGGTACTAATCAATGGATCCTGGAAATGAGAGTGCATCGATGAGGACGTCGAGTGGAGCACGAGATTGCAATGTTACGATGCCGAACGTCACAATTACACGTGCGAACATTACAATAGCACGTGGTACCGAACAATACAACGTTCGGATCAACGTCACGTCATACAATAAACAAATGTCCGATAATAACACGTCAAGTGCATGTGACATGTATAGAAGTGGAGGTATTATATGTACGGCGATAGAATCCTTCCAGGTTAGACACCAGTGACACAACCACATATTCGAGTTTTTTTTTTTTTTTATCTAGAAAAGCCGTGCTAAACGCTTTTAAAAAGGATTGAAATACTTTTTTGGGGTTCCGTACCCAAATGGTAAAAACAGGACCCTATTACTAAAACTCCGCTGTCCCTCTCTCTGTCATCAGGTTGTATCTCATCATATAGCTAGATAGTTGACAATTTTTGAATGTTTTGTTGATTTATATTTGTTGCCGCTGTAACAACAAATACTAAAAAATGAATAAAAAATATTAAATATTACACAATAATACTTATACAATAAAGTATTTTTTTGCCATTTTGTATAGATGACACGGAACTCATCGTGCGCGAGTCCGACTCGCACTTTGCCGAATTTTTTATTTTTTTTCTTTTAGGCGGTTCGACATTGCTTACAAAACACAGGCAGTCTTAACTAAAATATAGGCAGAGATGTTTTTTTTTTACTTTATATATATGTTGTGAAGAGCAAAGTGCATTAAGCTGACCAGGACGAAGATATTTATGTATTTTTCCATCCATTGCCACTAATACACAAGCATCTAATTTGTTAGGCGAATTAAACCCATAATCATACAGCGTTCTGGTTTGAAAAGCGGTACGAGAAAAAATCTTATACGAGACATTTCAATTGAACCCAATGGCAAGCATCAAAGAACCAAGGCATCTGTTGCAGACCTAAGGTACAATCGCAAGCTTATTAGGGATGATTAAATAAACCTAATGGCCGGCAGTGCCCATTTAACATCTGGTCCTATGCACGCTCAGTATGTATCTCCATAAAAAATAAAAAGAGGAATATTCTTCGGAACAAAATTTTGAACGAAAGTTGATCAATACTCGATTTCTCGATTATTTCTCCATATCACGGACTCCGTACAATACATATTTTTCTTATCACATCTTGCAACAGGTCTCCTTCTTTTTCACGGGTACTTTACCTATATACTAAGCGCAAATCAGATTTACAAAGCTTCACTAAGCATAAATTGTATGCAACATTCACGTTGTTTACAATTGCGGCCACCCCAGTTTCAATTATAGAGCTGTCTATCAAACTCTCACGTTAAATTATGAATAGCGTTTAATTATTATGCATTGACAGGAACGATCATTGAAATGTCGGCTTACTTTAAACAGAAATGTTTCATATTCGCAATTAAATTCATATTTTTTTACGCTATCATTATATGCAGAATGTATGTTTCTATGTATCTACGATGACTATGATCCTCTAGCGATGCGGTCCTGAAGCTTAGTGATATAATCATTTGATTATATTATTAATAGCTAATACGATACTATGATTTCCTTTCCGAATAAGAACGGCTTAGTACTTTATATTTAGAATGTAGTCCAGCATAAAGTGTACATTGGCACACCTTATATAACTTTGATCTTTTAATTTGATTATTTAGGTTTTGTTATAATATTTTTTATTACCTTTTAAGTATGTGATAAATAATTTCTACTACAAACATAATGTCCAATAACCAGATGTGCTTAATTCATACTTGAACCCCAAATCCCCGAAGCCAAAGCTCTTATCACTAGGCGATCACAACTTCTTGTAAATTAGTAATTTCTAGTAGTAATTACACAGTTAAAATGATTACTAAGCTTTAGTAACTTTTCTTTTTCTTTGTACTCGTTATTTAAGTATGTGTATATAGGAATAAATATACGTATGTGCCTGCTTGTGTGTGTGTGTGTGGTTTTTCAACACTGACCGCTCCAGAAGCAGCCGTAGAGCTCGACGCGCATGCAGACGGTGCGGCGGTGCGAGCTATACGGAATGAAGCGGACCTTCGAAGCCCAGATCGGCGGCTCCAGGTGGTTCTTCTTCTCCAAGTACGTGTTCGTGTTGCCGGACAAAATCTGCGCATAAACACACTCGTCGTCAATATCTCTATATAACTATAAGCGCCATTAATCTGTACTAAGAAATAGTAATATATTTTGACTATAACTATAACTGACATATTCCTTATGACCCCTTGTTGTTGCATTAGTAAGAAAGAGCGTCCTCCTTTCACGAGTTTGAGCATCGTGGAAATTCTCTATAAGAGACTTAGACAAATATATAGGTTTACCCAGTATATTATTAATTACTAATGATTCTACTATTATTACTACATAACTCCTGAAAACAGATAATAATTTAAATTACTTTAAAAAAATCAATTAATTTTCGTAACAGTTTAAAGAGCTATAATTGAATGAAACATAAGTCAAACATTACTCCGAAAAAGATTAACAAATGTTTTTTTTATTCGTAAAGGTTATTATCAAAATAACTTAATATGGTCAAAACAACACAAACTTAGTCCCGCGGTTAAGTACCACTAGGTGTTTGTTGAATGGGAACCCAAAGCCTACTATAAATAATAGATAAGAGCGCAGACACAAGCAAATAAATTGCGAAACGCCTTCAGACATAATGGGCTGAGTGACTGTAATCCGCTGGACGACATCTGAATCAGTTTGCTCATTGCGTCATGTTAAGGATGCCCTAATTTAGGATCGCTCGGCCTACTGCTAAATTATAAACGTCATAATCCTTTATACAATGTTCTCATAAATTATATGTTAAAGTTCCATTTCCTTATAGACAAGAAGGTTTGTTAATTGTTAAAGTTTTTGACAATTTTAATATTGTCACAACTCAGACTTTAGACTCAGATAAACTTAGTAGAGGTAGTTTAGATTTTTGCAATAAAAGGTGAATAAAATACTAATTAGGTATAACCTTTCGTTATTTCAATACCATAAAATGACTGATTCACCCAAAGAAAGCCTTATGAAAATCATAACTTTAAACCTATCACTATGTAGCCTTTTGAAATAAAAAGCAAGAAATGTTTTATGGTGCATGTGAAAGAATATGTAACTAAATCACATTAAAATAATATAACGCAACGCGTACATAGTACTTACATTGATGTACATTAGACTATCAAAACAATACAACACATCATGATCAACAACAGACGTACCCAATATGTTACGAAAAAAAGCATATAAAAAATAAATTAGACCACTCACCTCTTGGCCATCAGACGTCCTGTACCGCACCCACTTCCCGAGCTTCGGCCGCCAATACTCCAGCACGTAGGCCTCCGCGTACTCCTGGCCCTGGCCGTTGCCGAAGCGGCCCTGCGTGCCCGCCCCCGTGATCACGTGCACCGAGTGAAGGTTTATCTCCAGCCACTCGGTCGACTCCGTCGTGATCTGCGATTTCGGGCACCAAGCGCCACCCTTTATCTCTTGGTTCAGTCTATGGAAGAAAGGATTCATTGTTATAAAAATAGAATACTTGAACGCTGTCCAAATATCCACATCAGACTTGATAAGTAGAAAACCTGACTCCAAGTAAAAGAAGATATAGGAAGATAAAGGATGTTTGTAGTAATAGATAATAGTTATGAGAATAATGTGATTCTGGGTTCCATTGTATCTTGTAGGTTCTAATGCTTATTAAGTACTACTGTGCCATATGTAACACTGGCAACCTCATGTACTTTCGCTTTCGAATACTTAGCTACATAATCTTGTCGAGAACCAACTGACAACACCGATTCAATCTGCTTATATACGAGTATTTATGTGCGTGCCTTTGTATGAATCGTGCTTATAATAGATCGTAAAAATATTAATGAGAATTGTTTATACTAGCGTGTGGCGGCACATACTAGTTTGAGTTTATGTAGTTGATCAAAGGTCATATACACGAGGACCTATACGGAGTAACCAAATGCAACTCAAATTTCCTCCTGTGTACATGTGAATTACCGAAATGTAGTGTTCTGAAACTAGATAGTGGAGCTGTAGAACGGTTTCAACTCCCCCAACCCTTGTTGAACACCAATGCAATTAAAACTAACTTCTATACTAAAACTGCAATTAAAATTAAAATTATACTAGGTGTAAGTTCGGTCCTGCTTTTTTCAAATTATAAAGTATACTTTTTAGCATAATATTAAAACGTTATTTTGGTCTGTGTGTTTGTCTATCAGTCTGTATGCGATAATCTTTAAAAACTTAAAAGAACCTTAACTTTAAGAGTTAATATCATTACGGTTTATCGTTAAATTAAGTAATTAAATTTTCTTTTTTTTTCAGTTTGTATATATAGAACATAATTCATAGAAAATTCCCAAAAATGAAAATCGCAATATATTTTTTGTATTCGAAAATACTGAACTTTACTGAAATGTTCAATGACACATTTCCTCAATGTATCACGTAATTTGCTTAAGACCAATTTAATTGAAACAGCATTATCAAGACATGTACGTCTATTTCCAGTTACAGTGCCGGTAGAATGAAAGCTTTAAAAACAGGTCACATTAATAAGATTTCCGAGTCGCTAAGCAGTGGACGGAACTTTAATTGATTCTAAATCCGATTACTACTGCTCGTTGCAGAATTTTAACTGTTTGCACAAACAAACTGTAGGGGATGTTGAAAACCCGAATTGTGTAGAATCTGAGCAGCGAAAACCGCAATGGACAGGTGGGCGTCACTCCGGTCGGCGAATCACATACAATTGTGAGGACGTTTACAATGTGCGACGTGTACACATATTGTTGCATGAATAGAAACCACAAACATCACTGCTTAGGAACACGAATGCTGTAGACATTTTCGCGACTACAAAGATTTATACGTACGTCGGAAACTAACATTTTAAGAAGAGCACAATTCAACACTTGACCGCAACATTTGAAATTGTAATAGATTATTATTATTAAATATCTTAAATTCAGGAATTTTATTATATCCCTACGTACGTGTAACCGTTAATGTAAACGTACGTACGGATACAGTTCACCCCACTTAACGGTCTTATTTTGTCAAGTATTTTGAGATCGGAAGAAAAACAAAATTTATACACACCAATAAGTTCGAAAACCACGGAAAGTTAGTCATTATTAGACGCAATCTCAAGACTGATCAAACAGACGTTGATAGTAACAGTTGCAACTTTCCGAAAGCGATTCCCGAGGCGAGTCTTAAGTCTGCAAGCGAATACTTGCATAATGAAAACGGCCTTTAATGTAACATTGGTCGATTCGTTAATTACTTTTTGAATTAGGCCTTGGCGCCGACTGCCGCTGACATTGAACTTGACCACTCGACAGACAGTAATGGCTAATGCAACTTGTTTCATTATTGTACGGCTGCTGTCAATACAACTAATCCATTCAGAGTAAGAGAATTACACATGTGCATGTAAAATTAGAGGCGATATCATCTGAATCGAAGCAATTACACATTTTAGAATAACGACGAAATATTGAGACATTACTATTTCATTACATTAAAATTTAGTAGTAAAATATTTTTTATGAAGTCAATTTATAACACTAGGTATTAGATTTTTCACAGTGCTGACGGCTCCGAAGTTGTAATAATAATGACATTAAATTCCTTGTTGCATATTTACAATCAAACTAGTCAAACCGACCGAAGTGTCAAGACTGTAATTTGCTTGATGAAATAACTTATTTTTAGTCTTCATACCTGATTAAATTAGTACCTACATGTGTGCTGATACTGCATATGCTGTTTGGTATACACCATGTAGAATAGTTACTGAACTTTGGTTTTCTAAACAAATAGATTAAGTATTTCAGCTTTATAACATACAAGATAATATAACTTGTTTCAGAACAGAATTTATGAAAGGCATAAGTTATTTTTTTAACTCTATTAATTACCACAGTTGTGAGGGGGGAAATAAAAAATTGTAACATTGTATTGCGTGTATATCGTTCTGTCCATCGGAAGATTACACTAACACGAAAGGTTTGTACACAATAATATAGATGTAGTACCCACGCCAGGTCAGGGTTTTGATTTATAAGTCTGTACTTTGAATAATGGTCTGTTCATGGAACTTGCGACTCGTAATGCTTAATCGATTGAGAAGGGATTATCAACGCCATTAGCAAATAAATAATAAACTTTGAGCGGAAAATCAAAAAATGATATACGTTACTTTTAATTCGGTTTTGGCGATGGTCGTATGACGACAGCTGCGAAATACGTAACATTTTGTAGCGATGGTCTTTATCAATATTACTAAAGGTTTTGTCAGTGTTCGATTGCTGTGTTACTGCTGGGTACGAAGCTGCTTTCATAGTTTGTGGTACTCTTTTTTTGTATTCAAGGTTGAGGGGATTAGCTAGTAATACGGGTTTCACCCAGTACAAGGGTCCTTGCTATGTAATATAACTACAAATTTGAATCAATTAATTATTTTTATTTCATTTATTTCTTAATAGTGAAACGACAATTGTGTAGACGGCAGTTCATCTGACCAACTTTTTTTACAGAACTGTTATATTATGTGCTTGGCAACCTCATGATATTTTATTTGACATGTCATTTATAATACAAATCTTTGAAAACTCAAACGTGCTCGTGCAGCATTCAAACCTGGAACAAGCGTCACAAACCAAATTTCAAATCACTCGGCTACCTGCTTTAAAAACGTAATTAACCGGTGATTGGATGGTTTACCTCTGACCGAGCAGGATATAATCCGTTGATGAAACCAACATAATCATGTCGGCTCCGCTAAGTTGCTCAGTGCACACTAATTGAACAGGCAAAGCGTTGATGATATCCCCTCGCACTGTAATCAGTCGCAACAGTTTCATGTACTGGACGAGCCACCCTGTATCTGCTTTGATTGAAACGGCACAAAAGGTTACGTTGTGCGGTCGCCACATTCGGCATTGCATATCATTCGCTTTATCCCGCGTTTTGGTATATCGACAGGAATTTGATGACTTACATCCTCCTGTAAGTTTCATTGATTTAACGGTTCAGTTTATAAAAGCATACCGTCAAAATATATATGGTTGATTGAAAGACTTGTAACAGTTAATTTTATTAAACTTTGTTAAAAAATCTCATGTTGTGTAAAGTCTTCTTGGCGTATGAGTGTACTAAGGTCTAAATCCGTTTCACTGTGAAAGGAAATACGGCAATGTGACCGAAATGGATTGCTGAAAAAGATGATGAAAGCTGCATACAATAGGTAGCATACATTATTTAACTGCAGTCAATTAGTTGATAACAACATTCTAAAGTAGACCGGCGAATTGGGTATTACTTATCAAACGGACACTAACTCCTAATAGGAGTTGGATATTTATCTATGTCACATCAAAGAAATTATTCAATTAACCAAACTGCTACAAGAAAAACCAGTGGTACGCAAAACCCGTAATTGACATTTACAGCTCCTACGAGAACCTGTACTCTAAGCACTCGCAGTATTAATTATACTAATTAAATCCGCTATTCACAGTGCGTTTAGATATCCTTTATCCACAAAGGAGCTTCTCTGTGCCGGGATAGCATAACTTTGATTACTCTGCCACGACGGGCTAAACTGTGCAACCGCCGCAAATTGGACTGACATCGCCAATGACAGCCCGCCACACACAGGAGTCAGCCCTAATAACTGTGGTTTAATCTACTGTCACTAGTTGTCCTGTATTTAGATATGTTGGATATGGACCTAACGTCTTGCCCTGGTCTATATTCATTTTTTGAAGTCATAGATTTGTAAACATGATCTATGTGGTAAAACCTTCGATGATGACTTCGATGTCGATCTTGGACCTTTTGTGGATGTCGTAGTAAAGGACAAAAAAGAAGAAGGGCAGCACTATCTTCTTGCGTAACATTAACACGCACTGCCGTCACCAACTCGCAAGCCAGGCGCGGTGACTTGCCAAAAACTCATAAAAGGAGGTCTTAATCCCTAATAATACCAAATAGGCAGCAGTGAATTTTAATACGATTGATGAATATGTATATATAAACTCAGTCTTGCCCAGTTCTACTAACGATTCCCTCAAATACTACTTCGTCATAAATCTAATTTCTACAAAACTAAAGCTATAATTTCTACAAATGGTATTTATTTTTCAAAGTTGTTTTAAATGTTGATTCACTCCGCACTGAGAAGCTGATTACTTTGTCAATACGTTAAACTATGCAAACATTGCCACTTCAGCTGTAAGTAGATATGACCAATTAAACCGTGTCACACGCAGCAATTACTCTTCGCTATTCAAAATGGTGTTAACTATTATCCCGTTCAGTTAGGTAGAACTACTTTGTTAGATATAACGTAACTCTATATGTAATTCGTACAATCAGACTTAGGGCGAAACCGTGCGAGACTGTGAAAACGTGCGTACGAGTTCATAACGTTACCTCAAAACTATCATTGTTTACGTTTTGGCGCATCATTGCAAAGTATAATACATTACAAGGTATGTCCAAGAACGAAGACGAAAACACGCAAGGTACATTGCAATGTATGGGCGAAAACGTTGACAATGATTGTTAATTCAAAACGTAATAAACTCATACTAAGGACATAGACCTTCACTTGGGCGTAACCAAGATGATAGCAATGCCACGTCCTACGAATTTATATGAAAACACGTAACGTAACGTAACGGTCCGTGTGCAGTACGACAAAGATACTAGTCTCGTGCGGCAGCAGCCGGAATTAAATAGTTTAATTTGAAAGCGCCCTTAAACATACAAACCTACATCTACGGACATCAAAGGAATCATTTGTAATAACAGTTTAATCAAGTGTACGGCCCTATTGTCTGGCTATCTTAGCTCGAACACGCGTTACGATGATTAAACTCTCATATCCAAGCACGGAAGTGTATCGCAAATCCGGTAAACATGCCGTCGATGATAACCTGAGATACGCTGCAATCAGGGTTAATAATAGTAGTTCCATCTGTTATTAGTGCGTTCACTTATCGTGTCACGACGGCTTGCACTCGTTCTTACCAGGGTTGTATAGAATTAACAAAGAGGAGAAAAATCATTTTCAATTGACCCATTTAATGTTTTTACTTATACGAATACATTTAACTTAAACTTCCGTCTGTAATATCTTTATAATATTATAAAGGCGAAAGTTTGTGAGGATGTATGTTTTTTACTCTTTGTAATAAATACTACTGTTCGGATTTAGTGGAAATTTGTCATACAGATAGTTTATCCCTTATACCTAGACTAACACTCATTATCGTAGAAAACGTGATTGAAGCGGACGTAGCCACGGGAAACAGCTAGTGAAAAATAATGCAATTCAATGAAAGCTTATGGTATGTTAAATATAAACTACTGAACCGCGGAGCTTTTTAAAAAAAAAAGAGATATTTACGAAATATGTAACAACTACAGCAACATTCTTACATAATAAAGCTTAGCTTCGAAATGTAAGAATAAAAATAATGTAAGCATACATATTCGTATACAAACTTAATCGAGTAAGGTTTAAGGAGTCTCC
>DWTU01003838.1:0-10073 GCA_018251515.1 Cecropterus confusis
ATTCTAATATGCACATATCATAATAAATGTTGTGATCTGACCTCCAAATTTCAAACCACGAGGCTATATACAATATTTAAATTTTAACTCGGTAATTTACTGTAAATGCCGATCGTATAAAGCTGAAGCCATCGAAGTCGTGCTGACGCGGATTTTAGAGTTAAGAGTCATGATATATATTGGTCATATAATACCAGGTATAATTTAAATCGGTTTCGGTAAAACTCTTTAAAAAAGATCATTTTTAAGAGAACCTAAATTAAAAATAAATCTACCTCCATCCAGGTAAATTAAGCTCTAAATTCTCAAATTACCCAACATTACGTAGCATTAAAACCTGGAATGCGGCTGCGAAGGCTTTGAAGCAAATCTCTCTCTAAGCTTTTACCCGAAACCTTGCCTTTAATTCCCTCTGACCATTACCGGTCTAATCACTTTGATAACACTTCCTATGCAGACTAATTGCTTTAGGTATTAAAGTTTTGTTGAATTAACAGCGATTAATGACGATACATGGCGATAATTTGTGTTAATTTAAATGGAAATTAACGGAGGTGCCTTCTGGAGTAGAAATTACGAGTACTTCTACAACAACACGCAGAGGCTCGTCTCCGCTTTAATTTTAATTACTCGGACTGAGCTCTCGTTGTAGCGGGTACATACGGTTACACTTTCACAGGTAAGCGCTACGTAAGGGAACTATCACTGGGGAGCTAACATTACTTTTTCTTTTAAATAGGTTCGAAGATAACTTAAAATATTATCAAAATAATTTAAACGACTGATCATACAAATTGCACACGCACTATTTTCACGCTTTGATGGAAAGTACATTTAGTACTTATATAATAAATTGTAATAGTTTACTTTTTTTATAACATGTCGAAACTTACAAAAGAAAAGATGTTGGAAAAGTATGTGGAAGGATACCACAAAATGTTAATTACGACAACATAGATCCGTGGTTTCTATTATTCGATCTTTAAAATCAAGCAAAGTTGAATGTGGTCAGGAGTTGGATAAGTCGCTAGTATCATGCGCGATACAAAGAGTATAATTTGTCTTCTTCACTAGTCGTAATAATTGCTAAGCTCAATGGTCTTGAATCATATATTTAATGCAGGTTTATTTAAGTTTATGTAATCGCAACCGTACTGCCTTAAAGTGCGTTCCGTATGTTTCCGGCCGCAGTCCTCTCGCTAATGATGCGCTACACAATGAACGAGCACTCGACCTAACTACTCTAATCCCGAGATTGTGTACACGCCGCTTCATACGCCGTACGTGAATGCTTGTGTAATGTGTGCTTGGCTAATATAAATGTATATAATTATTTTGGTAATAATTTTAATTGAATTGATACTGTTACAAATTTTGTGCTCTGTTAAAGTATGTAACTCAATTTTGGCACACATTTGAACTTAGTGCTTAGTAGCGGAGGATCTGCCTTGATTCGCAGATAAAACTCTTGTGTAAGGCTTGTTATACTTATACATTAAAAGCTTCGGAATAGTGCTTTATTTGCAGTTCCCGGTTCTAGGTTCAATCTAGTCAATCTAGTTATCTTATTTTCGTGTGATGGTGATGGATGACCGCAGGAAGTTTTAAAGCATTAGAACATCAAGGTATAATACAGATATAGAAGAAAACATTACACTAATTCATATATGTCACAATGTCGATACGAAGAAGACGGTATAATAATACCTAAAGTACTGTACGAGTATTTCCGCCGCGAGTCTCTCCGATGTATAGTTTCCGCCGATTTATTTTGCTGATGCCGAATTCACAGAACCAAAATTCAATTTCACAAATGGATACATTGATGGAATGGATTGAATTTTTAACTTGAATTTATTTTATGGGAGCGCTTAGCCAGGCGTTTTATTTGCAGAAAGAAGTACTTTGTATTGTATTTTTAGGGAGTTCGCCTTTCCCCTCAGTTCATGATTAGTAAACTTCACGCCGGCTTGAAAACTATCTGTTTAACTAAGGTCTTATTTGATTTACTTCTTTGGTTTGTTGAAAATTTTCGTTTAGAAAACTTCTCAGCGGATTTTCAGTTTGATACCTCCATTACCATCACTTTAAGAATATGGCACCAGATAGAAATAAAATTACTTAATATGAAACAGTTATATAAACAGTTTTCTGTAACAATGCCTTTGTAATAAACCTCGCTTATAATGTTCACTTCACATCACACGAATAAAAATAACTCGACCGTAGCTTCGTTCAATTTGACCACAGCTACGTTATATAACTCTATTGCCAGCCAAAAACTGTGGTTACCAGGTCAAAAGGCATTTCAGATGGAAACAAAAGCAAGCTCAGTTATGATTACTTCTCAGCTAAATGTAAAAATATTTTGGATTGCGAAATGTGGTGTAAAATAATAAACAACAATATTTAACAATAAGATATATTTTTTATTCAAACAAAGTATAGTGTGATTTAGTAATATGAGAGTAACGTTAAAAAGCTGTAACATGAAATAAAATCTAGGTCAATAAATTTACTACGATTCAGTTTCTTTTTAAATGATTATATATGTAAATTTAATTTTGTAGTTTTTTATAAAAACTATTACTTATTATTATATCATCAATCTGAAAAATTTGGCGGCAAGCTTTTATATGATACAAAATTGTATAATGTAATAAGATGATGGGATTGACTACTAAGTTATTTTTTTTATTTTCAGTGCATTGAAATAAAAGCTTGTGTTTATTTTTTTTATCGATTTATTTAAGCATTTCAAAAGGCTGTGTTTCTTAGTCTGCCTCAGGTAATGATGCTCAAATCACCCGGGAGAGAGTAATATCCGGACGGGCCGCATTGTTTCCGGGTCAGCGCTGCCCTCGAGGTTAATTAAACTATTGCGTACTGATCAATCCACCTTACCTTACTTCTTTATTATAGGAACTATATATCTATTTTCTTTTCCTTATTCCCCCACATCGTAGTTACAAATTATAATTTGGAAAAATATTTACACTTAACCTCACTGCAATAGCTTATATAAACCTATTGCAATTTATATACTCAGGAAAAATCCTTAAAAGGTGAATCCAATTCTGAAGATCTACGTATTTTTATTATGAGTAGAATTGTGGATTCACTACTAATTACTCTTCTCTGTGCACTGTATTTTTAAAAGAAAGCTTTATAAAGTTTGCGAATAAAGGTTTTGTATGAATAGGAAAGAGCATAATACAAAAGCTGTAGCTTGTAGGAAGATAAAGCAGCGGAAGTGATGCCCGCTCATATCCGGCGCGCGGATATTAATATCCGGTACTACGAGACACGGACGCACACACTACATTATCTACTATTATTTTATTCATGTATGTACGTAAATAACATTCTACATAAGTCATTATTTGCTGTCTTTGTGAAATAAGTGAAAACTGTTTTAAGCTTACTATAAGATTTAATATTTTTCTCATATGCCTTACGTAACGATATATATATACGAGGGTATAGCTAAAGATCATATCTGTACAATATGAATTAATATATAGTGAAGAACTTTATCATAATATTACGAACCAGTCGTAATATTATGATAAAGTTCTTACACGTGCTTGAATTAAGCTTGAGGCCTGCCTTAAAATGGGTTAACCAACATAAGTAATCCAAACCTACATAATTCAACATTAATTTTCATGTATAATTTAGAAACTAGTCTTCCCTTTTAAAACAGATGTGCTAATTACGATATTTTTATTGTTAGTTACTGATTTTATACAAAAAAATACCATTTATTTTTTGTGTATTTTATTTGTCTGTTTAAAGCATATTGTTAAAATTTTTATGCAACAAAACTACAAAATGTTCACATTAAAGTGCAAGTGGCGACGAAGATGGCGCGGCGACGAGCGGCGGATGTGAGCGCCGCTGATATTCGTCGGCGGATATTAATATCCGACACTCAGCACGCAGCGGGGCTGCCCGCTAGCTCTGCACTTCCATCACTCCGATACAGAACCCTCAATGTTATAATACGATCTAACGCGCTTGTAGTGCTCTTCACATTTAACTTATTGCAAATATAATTCATTTGGCCACGTATTACGTACGTAATGAGTATCCTGTGTTAAACTAGTTCATAAACTATGTAAGATAAGTGTTTTTGTGAACACACACATCCTCGCTAATTTTCGCAATTATAAGTAAGATTGTTGTCAATTAAATTTGACAACAATCTTACTTATAATTGCGTAATTATAAAATTAATTTACAAGCAATTTTAATAAAGAAACACAAAATAGCGTAGTACTGATAATATGTATATAGAAAAATAACATAAGGAAAGATAATATTGATAGCATGAAGATATACGAAGTATAATAGATTTTGACATATAGTAAAATTATTTTTTGTTAAATTTACGGGCAAAAATATTTGTGGTAAATACATCGTCCCCATTTATATTCAATGAAAGAAACCAATAGCTGTTTTTTATGCAATATAGGTATTTATTTTACCGACCATATAACCCTTATTCTTCTTTACATCTTTAAATCTAGTTCAAAATATAACATATTATAATTTACACAATAATCTATAATAATTATTATAATACCAATTTTCTTTTTCTAAAAAGTTTTTAATTTTCGCAGTAACGTCTCCCTCATAGATCGTTCTGACAATTAACTGTAAAGTTATTAGGGTAAATGCTATCTTAATAATTTTATCGCAAAATGAATGGGCGCAAAGTTTCCAACAACCGTTCAATTAACAGACAAAATTAACTTTTTAACTTGAAATACAATAAATTGTCCGAAATGACGACCGACCCTCTTCCAAATTACAATTGCCATAATATTGAGATCGTTGGATAGGTACTAAGAGTTGGGTAAGACTTTCAAGGAAACCACCAATTTTTTTCTCTTTTTATGTCTTTGTATATAAAAATATACATTTTGGTGGGAAAACGTCTATACGTAAAAATACTATTGAAATAACATACATTTAAAATTCACTATGACTTCATCTTATGATTACGCTTGATTTGAGATTTGGTTTTTGAATTAATCATCACATATTCCTTTCTAAAGAGGAAGGACTGGTGAATAAATATTTTTGTAGAAGGCAACACCCTTAGAATGCAAGATCATTAGTCCTAAACGTGAATGAAATTCTCATCATGATGAAATTCTAAAGCAGGAATGCCGCGCTTCATTTTCACGAGCCTTAGATCAGTGTCACGTACGGTGATACCATCGTCCGGATATAATGCCGCCATCAACCGCTGGCGGTGCTCCAGCGACCGCGCGCCAAATGTTCCGGACTTTCGACAACCCTATCATGGTTAAGCCCTTCATTTCTTCCATGCTTATACTATAGTCTACATGACTCTATTTCTTTATAATTTAATTTTAGCGTTATCCTAGTGGATGTTCAATATAGTTTATATACATTTATTTATTTGAAACGTTATTAAGCGAATGTGTAAAAGCCACCCGCTGTTACTTTTGCTAGATTTGTCCACCAGCAACACTGGTTCTACTCTCCAGAAACATACTGTTTATTTGCTATGGTGGTAATTTGATATAACGTCAAAGGTTCTTGAAATTCACTTGTGTCACTGCATTGTAGTGATGGCGTCTAGAGGAATATAGGCTGACAGAATTTGTAAATGGCAAGAGGAATATCATAGATAAGCATTTTTTAGAAGCGAACTAGGATTCTTACACCTGGTGACGCTGGTGACCTGTGACCAGGTCTCCAATCCAGTATAGAGACTTTTGAAATGCGTCTATTGTTATTTAAAATTTGTAAGAATCTTCTCACTTGTATTTTGGTAAAATAGTTTTGAGAGAAAGTAATAAATTATAATATTTAGAAACTAATCAATCTCCTGGTAATGAAATTTCATTTTCAGTCAAGCTAGCCGAGTTTGCTGTTGTAAGCCGTAATTATATTTAACTTAAGCCAATTATAACTTTATGTCGCTAGCGTTTAGAGAGAAATCTAGTCCGAGATATTAAATTATCGGCATCGCACAGCTGGATACGTTCCAACTGATCGCCACCTAAATATCATTGGTCTTTCGACAACCGTGCTGAGGCTAATTGCTTCATTCCTCCGATCGATGCAGTTTATATAAATTGCTAAATTTTTGGTAGCAATAAACAATGTAATTGGCACTTAATACCTGGATTATTGAATTCCTTATAAAGCAAAACTACATTACTATGTAAATCCCCTTCGCCTCAAATATCATTTTACAAAATCAAAGTACTCCCTAATTGCTTACAAGAGTTATTTTCCATGATTAAAAAAATGCCCACAACACCCCCACATACCCAGTGTTTATGGGTACGTAATAAATGACATTTTTTATCACATTGAAGAGGCAGACGAGAGGAAGACGAAGTTGCTTATAGATTTGGATCTTATAAAACAGGGGTTCTATCTAAAGTCTAAAGTCGATCACAGATACGTCGCTACTCACGAGGACAGAGATGATTCTCTCTTATAAGTGAGCCAGCAACCACACCTTTATACGGATACGCAAGAACTTTTTTACGCTAGAAATAGGTGCGGTGGTGCTACTTCTCCGGTCGAACTACACTGGTTCTGCCTGGCAAAACCGCTCAAACTGACTGACTGAGAAATACACAAACACCTAGGTGTTTAGATTAGATTTTAAGGACCTAAATTCAGGACTTTTTCTGAACCGTAAGTCAAACACGGGGCCATACACGTATACCACGTGTCAGTATCTAATAACTAACGGATAGTTATCTACTTCAAGTGACATATAGTTGTGAATCATTATTAATATTGTTTAAGTTTACTACAGTTGTATACTAGAGTCAAACTATTGCTAGATATTAAGCTGCCGTCATCGCCGCTGCTGGCCGAGTTCCACGCGCGCGCGCCAAATGTTACGGACCTTCCACAACCGTACCGTATCCGAACGCTTCATTCCGCACTATTTGCAATGTACTAGTTAAAATGGCCTTATATCTGAATTGACATCATACAGTATTTTGCATAGGAGTAAACTCTTACTTTTATATTGATAATAAAATGTCATTATAAATAAATAAATAATTTATCTTACCCAATACGTACTTCGTAAAGGCGATGTACATGGTCTATGCACAAGTCATTACACTCTCTGGCTTACTACCTACGAAGATCAAACCATACGGCAAGTAACCACTACTTTAATTATGCAGAAGGAAATGGGACTATGTCGCCGTTGCAGTTAAACCACAAGTTAAACCACTTATATTTATTTCTGCCTAATAAAAGCAGTGTTGTGCACTGTTGTGTTCTGGTCCGAAGGGAGACATACTTTTCCGACGCATTCCACCTTAGTCCTCAGGAGTAGCAACGCATCTGTTACTAAGTCTCGGTAAGACTTTGATCTTACCTAGGGTTGTTTACAGACGTCCATGGGCGGCAGTAGCCACTTACCACCAGATGGGCTGCATGCTCGTTTGTTGCTTCCGTACTATAAAAAAATATATACATATTATCCCCTTCTTCTGAAGTTCTGACGTTGTCGAGTAAAAGTGAGAGAATGTGTAAAACCGAGAGTTTTTATTATTTGTCGCGACGTTTATGTGCAGTAAAACACCCCATTTGGTTAATCTGTGAACCCGTGAACTGAACCATAACTTTTGGCAAACATTAATGATTTTTTATGTTTTGTTATAGTACTAGTTAAATGCGGCGGCGATTCTCCATATTTCTGTTTGATATTTGCAAGCTGTAATAAGAAAGTATATTTAATTTGTAAGTAATTATAAAATACGACATTTTATTAAATTTAAAGTTAATCTTTTAACTATTTTTCAAAATTGATGTATAAATACGCGAAGAAGTTTATATGTTGATGCAATATAAATTGAAGATATTACGAGGAACCACATTTATTAATTAGCCGATTACCATTTTATTTATTTGATGAGATTAGAAGCTTCAATTTATTTGTGGTAGAAATTTACCACTCATTAATTTAGCTTTTAATAGTTAACGAAAGCACAATTATTATTGGAAGATAGATTGCTCGGCACGGGTTTTTTCTCAGAATAAGAGAGCTCCAGTTCGTAGCCAGGTCGTAGAATTGGTAACTTCACACATTTTTCAGAACACCTGAGAGTTCTTTTTAAGAACTCTCAAGTGTGTAAATTTTCTCACGACGTGTTCCTTCACCGTAAAGCAGTGATAATTAATTTCTAAATCGCACCTAATTTTAGAATTATCAGTTGTGCGTGCCTAGTATTCTAACCTCGGACCCTCGATTGAGAGCCCGACTTTGAACCATTCGGTCATCCCTGCTCATATAAACCAATATATTAATAAAATATCTTACCTTCATATACTTACAATTTATTATTTTTTCTTTTATTGAATCGGATCCGTCCTTCTATCGAAGTCGGGTAAAAATAAAAAAAGATATATAATTTCAAAAATCTTTTACTCGAATCAAAATTAATATATTTGAATCTTTCAAAAACTATGGCAACATATTTCACGTAGGTTGATCAACAGCTTTAAAATTAGAGTATTAATAGATAGTTTAAGAAACTATTTACAACTACAAATTATATTCTATTCATAAAAATAACTCATATTATTACCTATAAACAAATTAATATACATATTATTTTTAACACACCTTAAAATAATTAATAATTTGTGCTAATTATACCTAAATTCGATCTTATATACATTAATTCATAAAAATGTGTAACATCCCTTTAACACTATCCCCGTAAAAATCAATCACTTGAAAATGAGCTCTGTTCCTTACACCTAAAACATAAAATACTGTACATATGCATTGTGCTATATTTAATATTAAAGGCACGCATAACAATTTTTCATAAATATTTTTTTACAATAAACATTTTAATACGAAACATTTCAGCACCAAAATGTCTATTTATGTATGTATTTATATATATTAACAATAATTGCTGATCCATAATAATCTATGGTTATAAAGCTACTATGAAAAAGCAGATTAACTGATTTACGATCATCTTGCAATCGGCAGTGTCCAATCGCTGTTAAATCAAAGTCTTTGATAACGCATACAAAATGCGACGACAACCCGCATGGTTTCCAGGTTTCCGGCTAGGCAGACATCTAAAACGGATTTAGATTTTGATCTGGATCCGGGGGAACCTCGTGCATATGTGTAGAAAGCTAAAATTTGTCCAAAATAACCAATCCACCTTTAACTTGGGACGGAATGGTTTTAGATCATTGTACTACTGGTCAATCATTATTGTGTATAACACTTATAGAAGTAGGAAATGAGTAAGCGCTAATCTGATGGTTACTGCCACCCATGAAAATCTGTAATCAACCCCTGATGAGATTAAGAGGAACCTGTGGTTAGAATCAAATACGTCGCTACCTTTGAAGACTAAGTTGACCTTGGATAAGAATGTCTTATCCCACCCATCTAAACCGGAACATAGTTACGCTTAACACTGCTGTTACTAGACAGAAATAACGGTGGTGCTGTCGGAGTTAAACCACAAAGAGATTTACCTTTATCTGAATAAGTTACACATATGTTGCAACTTTAAGCCTAAGCTGGAATGTCTTGTTTCCCGAATATGACCGTCAATCATATTACATTATGATTATATACAACGATAAACAACAACTCAAATAAATACATAAATTTGTGCCAACAAGAAACATTTTGTATAGTTGCAAATATTCACCATGTATATAACTATATTCATTTTATTAAGTTCGTACATGTCGCAGCCAAAATTTAGAATTGATCATATTACGTAAAGGTTGGTCGTTTGAAAAACGGATATATTTTGCACTAGTGCCACATACAAAACCGGCAAAGTGCCAAAGAAAAAACCCAGGTAACCCGGATCACGGTAAAAAAATTAAAAAAAGAAGATTATTTCTTTACATGTAAAGAAGTATTTTAATAAGCTACTTATTCTATATTATTAATTTCATCTACATAGTGTATACTAGCTGTGCCCGCGGTTTCACCCGCATTAAAAAAAATGTAACATGAAATTAATATAACCGAAATTTATATCTTCAACAATTTTAACTAAATAACA
>DWTU01003839.1:0-10073 GCA_018251515.1 Cecropterus confusis
ATTAGGTTTTAAAATTGTATACATAGATTAATTCCAAATGTGAATATTCATTATTTAATTTTCGCGTATGGAACTCTATTACTTCTAGTTTTTAGAATATTTTCCTTATGCTGACATTGTGTTCAAAATCTTATAATCTGCGTACTGGATTAGGTCAGGACTGTACACTCATTGTTAGACGCAAAGAATCACTAATCTTCATGATTTAGTTGCGATAAGAGTATGAATGCCATATATAAATAACTATAGACAAAGTCCACGGGCATATTGTATTACTAGTTTTTCAAGCGACGATTAACCCGTAAACAGCGCGGGGATATTTTTACACGGTTCAGAGTGAGGGGTCGGCCAGCCCCTCGGTATCTTGGCACGTGATTTCAAATAAGGGGCACGGACCTTTGTCACTTAGAAGTCAACCGATGATTGATAAACTATTTGTTATTTTTTCCTGCACTACTAAGGTTAATTATTGTGATAAATGCGTTAAATATTAGTCCATATTGAAAGACACAGGAAGAAAAAGATTATTTTTAGTTTATATAGTTATACACTTTGACGATTTTGTTTGGTATGTACAAATAGTTTTATTTTTAATTTCTCTGTAATGAACAAGTGATCGTTAGAAGTATCGGACCATAAAGAGGGGACAAGTAGAAATGTCGTTACAACTTCTTAATTGTGTCTTTTTTCGAAGTTATAATAAAAAGTGTCAAAAACTATTACTCATATAATTACAGTTGTATTATGCAGCTCTTAAAAATGATTTAGATCAACCTTCTTTAGATATAGATAATTCAAAATTGAAAAATTAGTCAACAAAAAAAATTCTTTTTTTACTAGAATGTTATAAATTTACCTTATTTTTTATAATAAACTCAATAACTTCATACAGGTAAGTTTTAAAAAATAGTTAGTTTTATCTTTATTTTTAGCTCTTTTAAAATATCATTATCGTCGATCGATTTTAATTTTTTTATCGATACTTTTATACATTTCGACTTTTAATGAAAATAAGGAAGATAAGTTCCAGTACATAATTTTTCGGTATTCAATCTTTAGGGGATATTTTTACGGAAGTGGATAATGCATTGCGGGGTTAATTGACTATTTCTCGTTCCTTGTGTTCCGATGTGTTGTTCAGCTCGATCTTGTCACAATAAATCACACGTCACAGCTTTTTAAATCTAAACATAACATATATCTACTACGTTAATCCTAAAGCTCGAATAAATTACGCACTCGACGAGTCAGAAAAAAGTTATGTTCTTGTCTACAGAAGCTCTTTTAAATTTATTATAAAGCTGTAGCATCCTGATTTTTGACGGGAAAAATAAGTTGGAGTAAAAAGGATGCTTTTTATGGATTTTTATTTTTGGTTGTTATCCTATATAAACCTAATTGTAATACATTTAAACAACGCTTTCTGCACTAATAGTCACATACTAGGATTTTTTCGTGTCGTGGGTGCCATGAACTCACACAAATACAAGGACACAAACATCTAAACCCAGATCAGAAATCTAAATTTATCATTTAGTTATCTCTCTGACCGAGTATCGAATCCGGAACACATCGACTTTCAGACCAGTATTGTGACCGCTTCGCCACGCGGCGACATCGTTATTGGTTATGAATGTCTCTTAGCAAGACTAAAATAGTTATGACGGAGAACTAAATAGGAATGTCCCAAGTGTATTTCGCTAACCACACCTTTTAATCCAGAACACAGCATAATTTGAGACTGCACTTTTAATACAGAAAGTGACCGTGTTTTCATTTTGTCTGACCTTAAAGTCTTCACTTTTAAATCCTCATTTCAGTTTGTCAAAATTCAAATTTCGTGCCTTGACGACGTGAAAATAAATGTGAAAATACCTGTTGCTCGCTTGCCTTGCTTATGTACTAAGTGTGAGGAAAGCATTGCAGTATTTTCAAAACAACACCATTATTCAACCCGGAGTTATCGATCATTAGCCACCAAATACAGCGGTACCGTTAGGCACGTGCTACCTATGAGTCAATTACAATTTTCACTGGACTAATTCAAAGCAGTTTAGTGGTTGAAAGTCGGCCCTCAACCGACGGTCAGCAGCTCTGTGATTTTTAGATGATTTGTGATGATCCTACACACCTGAGAGATATTTTTATAAACAAAAAGCCGGGACGCTTGACAGATGTGAAACATCGTGTTCGCAGAAGTAATATCCATGAAAGACAAGATTGCGACAAGAATTAAATATAGGTATAGCTTAATGGAAAAATTAAAGATGATTTTTTTACAGAAAAAGACAACTATTTATTTCATAAACATTTATTTTCATTAAATACAAAAATTCAATATAAATTTCAAGTATTGTACATGTGGTTTCCGTCTCCACGGCAAACCTCGACACGCCAACAATTAGGTTTACCTGCGCCTACAGATGTCCCACATCAAAAAGTTCTCAAAAGTGTGATGTCTACTAATTCTCTTTTCAGCGCGATGGTCTACAAACACCTCTCAATGAGAGGGGATACACCGTGCCTAGATATGGAGCATTAAAGGGTTGGCCATAATTTTTATTATAATACTAATCTTACTTCGGGTTGCTTACAGATGTTCGTAGGCAGCAGTGGCTACTTACTCGTACCTTCAAGTGCAGTGCATGCTCGTTTGCTACTTTTATGCTATAGAAAATAAAGGAAATTCACAATTACTACAGTAAAAAGATTACGCTGTTTTCAGTTAAAACAGCTTTATGGTAGGGGAAATAGTTTATAGACTCGCGTCACCAACATGCAAATTTTAAGAGCTTAGTTAATTTAATATACTACTTATAAAATTTTAATTACCCAAACAGCAATTCATTTAAAAACTTAAAAAACAACTTATTTCTTTCTGTTATTTCATTCGTTCAAGTTGAAACTTCTGATGGCAATCTTCGTAACCTAGGATGGTATGTTTTTGGTAGCGAATAGTCAATGGTAAAATCACACATAAATAATGTTTCCTTCTATTTTTATGTAATAGAAGTAGTAATCTGTGAAGTGGTTAATGAAGAAGTTAACTAATAACATTGTTAAAAATATTAAAACAAAAATCCCGGTAATAGGTATATATATATATATTTAGAATGGTACACTTACTAGTTTTTATTTAATACTCATCATAACAAGAAAAGTCGTCGCTCCCTCAAATAGAGGAAAAAGGTTTCCTCTATTTGGAGGCGCCATTTTTACATATTATATAGCCTTTGTCACTATCCAAACTGAGACGATTTTAATGACATGTCATTCGTCACAATCCGTTACGTGGTTTGGCGCGTGCCAAAGAAATGAACACTGAACGAACATACAAAAAACATACATACATTGGTACATATGCTCGAAAAACATTACCCTCCCTATGACGTATTCTAGTAAAAAGATAAGGCGCAAAAGAACGCGAGCCTTATCTGAGTTGAGTTGCAGTTGCAATGCCTTTGAGAAGTTGATGTTTGGTACTATGTTCATTGAATAGTTAAAACAATATTTTGTATATAAATATGTCGAATAATCTAAAAATATATTATAGAAAAATCGTACAATATTTGTCATATCCAGCAAAGCGGACGTAACTATCCCTCTAATTAGGGGCCGGATATCGTTTAGCGTTATAATGAGACACATTCGAATGGACCGGCTAATTTCTACTAATAATGTACTCTTCCGAAATAATATCATATTTTATTGTTACCCTATTAGTCTTCACTGCACAATATAATTACCTATATGGTAGGTATATGTATTTATTTTGAAGTAATGGCTGTTGCAAAAAAAGTAGGTACTTATTAACTTTATTCTATTCCTCTGAATAAAAGGACGTAAATTATAATATACGTTACTACCAAAGTATTAATGGTATTTAAGTTGAGGATGATAATAAAATAATAATTGTGATAATAACTTAAAATTGTTTGTACAGTAGTTATGTGTATATTTTGGTTTAGGTATATATATATATCTTTTGTATTACATATGCAACTAATTTATTGTTATCAAAATAAATACATAGCAGATTTCCGTCCATTGTTATATTATTTTTTAATAAATTGATATTATATAAAATAATATACTCGTAGTTAAATTTAAACGTGTTATTATAGGTCTTATTTGATATTCTAAATGCAAACAGTTGAGTTGAAATAATAAAAAACGTCGACAATTAAATGATACCAAGGGGGTGGTATTAAACAATACTCCTGTCAAAAAACTTAGACCCTAGAAGAGACTAAGAGACGATAAGATGCAATTCTAGTGAATTAGATCTTTCTATTTAACGTGCCACCGCCAAAAAGACATCCCTTACCCCTGTTTCTTTATTATTCCAAGGCGCCATTTATAAAATGATATGCCTATGTCATTGCACACTGAAACGATTCTAATCTGTGACATATGACATATGACTGTGACATATGACATCATATGTCACAGCCTGTCAAGCCGTTTGGGCTGTAAACCGTGCCAATGAAATGGACATACACACATACATAAAAACATACATACGCTTGTAAAACCATTACCCTCCTCTTGACGCAACCGAGTAAAAAGGCTTAGATTATATTATCGTAAAAAAGTTACTTAGTTACAATGTTTATTACAGAAGTACCCCTTTTCAACGCCTGTCTTTGACGTTGTAAATCATGTCAAGTTATTCTTTATGGCGACACTCTGAGCTGAATAAAGGTGTTAATGTCATAGCTTTCGACAGCCTCTTTATTTTCCTCCGCCGTTATTAACGTCTCGCACACGTAATGATTTAATGATAAACTAAAATACTTGCTCATTCCCTTTGATAATATTTATAGAACTGGAGACGGCTAATTATGTAATTATGTATCTATCGTCTAATGTTAATTTTGCAGTGCTTTAAAGTGAAGTAAATAATATATATTTTTGGCATATTTCGGCGATATGTAAACATTTTAACATTTTTTACTTTTTTTACTGCCGATCTTTTTGGATATTCTTGTGTAAGCAATTAGCAAGTGGGGTTCTCGTATTTTTATAGTTTTTCAATATAATATTTTCATACTTCGTAGATGTTTAATTAGACTAAAAACACTACATTCAGTCTTAGTGTTTATTTTTCATATCTACTATTGGAATGTTCACTTTTTTCTTAATCTGCATTGGTTTGTAAAAAGATACACTTCGGAATAGGTGGCGCTGGCTTTGTCGTAGCATCTAAGGACAATCTTATGGACTTCAATGTTATTTGTGGTTCATAACAGATGTCCATGGGCGGTAGTCGCAACTTATAAGGTGGACAGCATGCGCATTTGCTACTCCAATATTACGAAACACTTGTTTCTTTGTTCTAGCAATGTTATGTCAATGTTAATGTTAATTCATCTTTCCTTCCAACAGAGTGCACTTACCATCATGTGGTTCAATATCTAGTTAAGTTCATACAACTCTACATTTTGATAAAATACGTTAAAACCGTTACACTTGCGCTTGTAATTTAACAGTAATAAAGTAACCCATTCGTAAAAAGCCCTGCCTCTGTTCCAGCGAACTAATGTCTAAACTCATTAGTGTAACTTAGCGTCAGTGTCACGGGCAACTTTGGACCAAAATAAAAATAAAAAGCCAGCTTTGAAATAGGAACCGATGTTTTTTATAAGTACGTTACTATGTTCTGATGATTGATTGTCGGATTTGTTTGTTATTTGCAATAACTTTTATGTAGTTTTTACTAAAATTTGATTAATGTCCCGGGTCATAAAAAATCTCTTTAAAATGCAACAAATCATAATACGGTATATTATGTTTTGTTGCTTTGTTTTGCATATTGGCTGACTAAAATTCACAACATCAATTTTCAGACTAAAAGAAATTAAAAACCATGTATCGCGAGTACCCGTAACATATAAAAATGTAGCAATTATTTAAAAATATATGTTAATTATTAAGAAGAATTATTGTATACATACTTGTTGAATTAAAAAAAAATACAAAATCATATATTAAGATGTTAAAAAAAAAAAAAACATTATTTGTCACTTTTTAAATATTGTATTCTTTGTTCTAATACAGGTGCTTAGTGAAGTTTATCAACGAACTTCCGTTAAGCATTGATACCGGTTATTTTATTTTTAAAATGCAAAAGAATATTACAGTGCGACAAAGAATGTATACAGAATTATTTCTCTTTATTATTTTATTTATTTTACCTATTCATTGTATTTTTTTTGCCATTTTTTCCATCACAAACAAGAATATATTTTAGAACCATAGACTTAGCATATGCAAAAAATATTTTTTATGTTCTGTTCATTCATTCTATTTGCTACTACGTTGATGTGTTTGTACTATACAACATTTTTATACTTTTACATACACCCTTTGTTTTAGATGACAAAAAGGACGCCAGTTGATCACGCTCCGGTGGGCTGCGTCGCGCATCCGGTGGCGGCTAGCACTTAGTAGTGTGGCCACGACGTTAAAATATTAGCGGTGTGGTAGCACTCAAATACAGTAGGTACCTACTACAATATTCTGTAAAATCTCAAGACAACAAAAATTACTTGAGTGCCTTAGATATTAGCGGTGTGGTTGGTAGCAGTTACATGTATACAAATAGATATTTTAGTCAGACTTTTTAAGGTAAAATAAAATCACAGATAACTAAAGAACAATCGAGTACCTACTATGTTTCGAAAAATATAGGTCTTTGTGAGTTTGCATAAAAGTACTGAGATTGAAAATAAAAGGTAAAATTTTATGGATATACTCATAGTAAAATAAAACTATTCAGGCGTTTAGGTTCACTCAGAAAGTCCTGTATATGTACCTTGCGCCACCACGCTGCACACCATTCTCCAGAAGGAATAGGTGCTAATTGCTTTTTTGTACCTAATACAAGAATTTGTTTATATTAAACAATGTAGGTCCATGGACATATGTCTCTGAAGAGTCAAAGATACTCCTAGCATATAGAAAAACGACTACGTAATGTGGAGGAAGTACTTACTTTATAAGCTATTATCTTAAGCTCTAAAAATTTAAACTCCGTTACGAAGGATCTGTAATTCAAACCAATTAAGTATTCCTTCTGCAAAGATAATCGTACGCCTACTGTAAACCATATACCTTGAAGATGCAAGTTGCAACCAGTTTGCTAATTATATTCAGGAGTGTTGGACAACATACGATGAAGACACGGCGCTTTGTATAGGGCTGTCAGCCTAAAAAATCGTCAAATTTAAAGAATCAAAGTTTAAGAATACACTTTACTTTTTTATTTATTGTATTATAAATGTCAAATAGTAGTTTATGAACTTTATGCATTTTGTGTTAGGGATTCCTAAACATATTAACGATTTAATAGAAAAAGCTGAAAGCTTAAGTTAATGTAACTTTTTAAAGAAATTTTGCCTTGGCTTGTTCTTATTCACTTCACTAGATATATTACTTCCGTGGAACCACTTGGTTGCAATTTATTACTTACTAGGAAACCCGGTGAACTACATACCACCGAGGATTAATTTGGTTGTAATTCTTCAAAGGAGATTATCAATCCCAAACAACTTTAAAACTCCATTAAGATCACCTTTGTCCGTACCGTGGTCGGTTCGAATTTAGTTTGGTTATTAATAAAATTCATTTGTCACTCAAATGAGTTCAATTTACCCGACTGCGGCAGAAAGAGGGTAATGTTTTTTAAGCATAATGTATCTT
The DNA here is from genome assembly GCA_018251515.1 of Cecropterus confusis. Taxonomy (NCBI): domain Eukaryota; kingdom Metazoa; phylum Arthropoda; class Insecta; order Lepidoptera; family Hesperiidae; genus Cecropterus; species Cecropterus confusis. The sequence continues at coordinate 7,705 of DWTU01003839.1, forward strand.
TGGCACGCTGTACATCCTGATCAGCTTGAACGATTCTTACTTGGTGGCGTTGGATTCGTCAATATATATTTTGCAAAATAAAGAGGGAGAGATTAAACATAGCAATATGGATATCAAAGAAAAGTTATTAAATATACTATTACGTATTTATGGCACTTACATAATACTATTGTATTTTGACGTAAACTCATAAAAACCGTATATTAATATAAATATCAAACACCCCACTGCTAAAAAATAATTAATTGCAAACAGAAAAACATTCTTACATTATGTTTGATAATTTATAAAATAATATTGCATCATATCATAAAATGATATCATATTATATATTATTTCATTCACGTTTATTTTACAAGTTCTTGAATTTAACGCAAAACTTTTCAGCTAAGCTAAATAATCTTAACTTTCTAGGCAGCTCAGTCCTTATCAGGTGGTAAATTTAGCCTCACAAGCCCAGCTACCCAGTAGCTTATTATTTACTCATCATAGGCCGTGTCTATGTGAAGTACAAGTGGTTGAAACAACTTGCACGTAACTATAATTATATTAATAGTAGACTTGTATCGGAAATGCAGTAGGAAGATTATGGCTATTTTTATTTTTCTTGATACTGTTTATTTTTGATTGAGTATCAATTTTTATAACGGAAACAGTTGTGTAGTCTTTCTTTTTTACGGAACGGAACTTTTATAGATTTTGATACATATGAGATGATCATTTTGGTTTTCAGGAGGCCAACGCATCGGTGGTCAAATATTACACACAGTTGGTGAGAGATAGCTGGCCATGGGCAGCAGTGACTACTTAAAATCAGATGGACTGCATGCTCTTTGCTACACCAATTTCTTTTTAATCCTTACACACTCCTTTTATGTTCCATGTCTGTTATTTACTTCTTATAGGTTTCTAATCTAGGTCGTATCTCGTCGTCCGTTTTGGGATATTAAACAAATTCTAATCCGCATAGTGTTATTTGGGAAGTAAGTTAGGTAAAAAGAGATATTAACATTATTTGTCAAATCAAATTAAATAACTCGGCGAAATACTAATGCTTACAAAATATTAACAAATTAGACTGCATTATTTTGTAATAATAATAATTTTAAGAAAATTGGACAAAACTTAATAACGTAACAAGAAAATCTATACGAATATTCTGTATTTTTAAAATTTCATACAAAAATTCATACTACAAAACATATGCTTTGCTGTTTAAGTAAGCACTATGGAAAATTGAAAAAGCTGTTTCTTTATTATAAGAAAGTTACCTTGTATTTTAATGTTCGTACAAGTTTTCCATACATGTTAAGCTTTCCTATATCTAGTTAGATTTCCTGCCAAGATCAAGGTGGACGGTAGGAAACAGGAATGTATCTAATGACTGATTATAAATTAAGAATACTTTCACGTAACTTATAGCATCCGGTATACGCTTTTAGTAAATTACTGCTGTTTTTACAAGCTGTTGTAAGGTATATAAAGGTTTTGCAATTTTATCATATTGAGTGGGATTATGGTAATTATAAACGCGTGATAATTAAAGAAATATCTCCGATATTAACACGTAGGATTATTTGAATAAGTACTATAATTAAACGTATTATCTATATATATTAATGTATGTATAGTTTAAAGGAATAAAGTAATTTAAGGGTCTATATTAATTCTCACTCACAAATAATTGCAACCCTATCATTTTTTATCAGATTGAAGTAGCAAACGAGCATGCAGTCCACCTGATGGTAAGTGATTACTGCCGCCCATGGACTTCAGTAAGCAACTTAAAATAGAACAGAGGTTCTATCTGAAGTCGATATGAGATGCGTTGCTACTCCCGAGGACTGGGATGTTCGCCTCATATATAAGTGAGCCGGCAACCACATCCTTCTAACGAAACGCAACTGCTTCACGCTAGAAATAGGTGTGGCGGTGGTACCTCCCCAGTCGAACTACACTTCTACCACCTGGAATTCCATAGCCAAACCGCTGTCCTGTGGAAATTTACCCAAAACACTAAAAGCTTTAGTAATTTAAGCATTTCATAAATGACTTGTCATGTAATATTGTCTAAGATGCATCATTTAGCAAATAAAGTAATTTAATAACGATTAGATATGTAACGGAAGCAATACAGACTTAACTCTAATTTGAGACAAAAAATAATTAAGAACAATAGTCGGATGTTGTTTGATGTTTAAAATTTATGTTTCCTCAAGAAAATACTCGTAAATATGCGGCGTCTACATATTTTGTCAAAGAGAAGAGTCAATAGCGTTTAAAAGAATCGCATTACAATTGTAATAAAATGTCCAGTGTTATAAATTGAGGTGCACATGTAAAAATTATAACTTTATTGGAACGCGCCG
>DWTU01003840.1:0-10071 GCA_018251515.1 Cecropterus confusis
TGAGCTTACCGACTGGAAGTTACCAACGTAATTAAGTAAGCAAAATTTTTTTTTTGGAACATGAAAGTAACAAACAACATGCAATGCAGTCTATCTGATGGTAAATGGTCACTGCCGCCCATGGACGTCTGTAATCAACCAATGATACGATCAGTCTTAAATGTGGTTAGTTACATATGAATTGCTACCCGTGAAGACTAAGTACAAATTTCTCTGATAAGTATGCCACCTTACACACCCTTCAATCCAGAACACAGAGGCGCATAACACTCGTGTTACTAGGCAGATATAGACGTGACGGTGATGCTCCCAGAGTCGAACCACAAAGAATTCTACCACCTTTAAATTTTTACATTCGACTAATATTATCGCAGCAAAAAAAAGAGTGCACTAATACAGATCTGCATCAGGTTTTACTTATGTCATTGGTGCAGTGTAACATTACATAAACGAGTACACTAATACCCAAACCCCAAATAGTTGTTTATTATTAAGACATCTGTCTATCCAGGAATTGAATCTGGAATCTATAGATCACAGACCAGTCGTACAAGTAATAATAATTTAATACTAAAAACATCAGGTTTTCATGCTAAAGTTCTAATTTAATAACCTCTGATATTTCTGGTTTGTAAGAGAATTCATTGGTAATGACATCAAAGAAATCAAAAACCCGTACCTACTATACTCATGGAAAATTGAACAAAGAGACTTATCGCTTATTTGGTACAAAATTTACGTAAATGTATTGATAATATAACTACACATTTCAAATGAGCGATGTATTCATACCAATATTATTTTAATAACAACTCAGTTATATATTTTGTATACTAAATCTCTAGGGTATTGTATACTGAATATTGTATATCACATAAAATTTGAAATTATGTATTTTATGACCAGCAAATATATGTAAAATGTTATTCTACACCACCCACCTGCACATTGAGCTTCTCCTCGGAGCCTTCTGTCCTCAAGAAGGCCTCGTCGGTGTCCGAGCCCTCCACCTGCAGGAAGCAGTTGGTGGTGTGTCCAATACCACTTGGCAGGATCTTGTCGTGCAACATGGCGTTTATCACCGTACTTTTGCCATTGCTCGTCCTGGAATTTATTTCATATGTATCGGAATCGATATAAGTACATTAAAGGAAATAAATATTGGAGAAACAAAAAGGTTCCTATTATAGGGACAACAATTTTCAAGTATGAATGGGTCTTTAATATTCTTTCGCGTAAAAACTAAAGGTCGTATTTGGCGGAAATTAGGCACGCAGATGGTTTATGATTTGGAGTAACACATAGAATACTTTTTACTGTCATAAACATAACCAAAGCGGACAGCAACGTCATAGATTTGAGTCTCTTGTGACCTTATAAAATGATAAAGATATATATGTATTTACTTCAGTCTCTATTAATTACATCAGAAGTGCAGTGCGTAAAATTCCTAATAAGACTTCCTAAGCTTATCTTTGTACAGAATCCTATAGAAATTTAAGTCATAAGAACATCTGAATACACCAAAATTTGTATAGAACATATGGGTAATATAAGATATGTAAGAATTTTTGTAAATATAATATTACCTGCCAAAGAAAGCCACTTTCATGTGATCTCTCTTGAGCACTTCCCGTATGGCCTCCACCTTGCTGACGTACCCCTCCACATCTGACACATCTTGCACAGTTGCAATGCCGTTTTCACCAGAAACCGCTGAAAGAAAAAACAAGAAACTCCTCTTTAAAATTTGTTGTTAACATTGACAGCAAATCAGGCATTATGGTGGTTGACATGATCTATCTCTAGACTGCAGTTTTTAATAAATATTGGAGGCCCTCTGAGCAAAGGGGGGATGGGATGGCTATGGGTTAGCCACAATGCCGTATTGATATCTACTTTTTCCAGATATTAAATCAGCATGGTAGTATACTCAAATCTTCTGGTTATCAAAACATTATTGGGACAGAAATGGACAGAAGCCAGAAAAGTAAGGTATAAAAGAAAGTCAAATTTAAGGATAAGTGAAAACTTGGTTGCTACATGAAATTAGGGTTAATTTTCTTAACGATCGCCGCATGACTAAACCCAAGTGGGCATGAATTAATTAATATTTTATAATATGAACATAGTGTTTCAAATACCATGTATGAAGTTTATTACATACGACACATAGATATTACTTAACTACTATTGTAATCTAAATTATATTTGGTGTAATTATTTAATATGAATGATTATGTATGCTAACAATGAACTGTTTCATAACAGCTAATAATGACACATAACATTTTATGAATGGACCTTGAGATATACAACAACAAAATAAAAAAAGCAATTGTTGCCACAGCCAATTTAGTGGAGCCTACATTAATTTATGGAAGAAATGTTGAATTTGTTAAAATGTTGTACCATTGGTAATATGGGTCAGTTTAGATTCTTATCAGCTTCATAAAAGTATGTTTGCCTATTAGTTATTAAACACATCAATGAGCTTAAAATGTATATGAATATGTTTAATTGAAGAGGCTCTCACTGATTTCAACATAACTACCCAATTTCTAAACCATATGTTACATGATAAAGCCATTTAATTGGCATTTATAGACATTTTTACAATTTTCTATTTTTAAAAGGAGTACAAAAGTTAACTTCAACAGAGAGACTTTAAGGAGAAATGAATTATGCTTTTCTTGTATCAGGTGAAGGAGGATCCTACATAAAAATCAGAAAAACAGCAAAACTACATGTAATGCTTAACAGTATTTTAACAACAGATAAGTACATTACATAAGATTAGACTATAAATATTGTATGTATAAACCCTAAAACAAAATAGATAAAAAAAAGTGCATTAGATACACAGTTGTAGATAAAACTATTCAAGTACATTGACCCACTTACTGATCCACATACTAGTCATCTTTAACTAACCAACATAACTATAACTAAGTAACTCAGGAGTATCTAGAGACTATACTCGGTTATAGTTATTCTGAAGCTAAACCATTTGAGTACTCTAGTATATGATATAATAGTAATATATAGATAATTTTTTTAAATTTCCAAACATTGGTCTACTATATCTTGGGTAACCACATAAAGTAAAAGATCTAAATGAAAAAAAAAACAGTTTCATATATATAACAACTTGACCCTTAAAATGATTTGCCATTAGTTATGTTTTGCAAAAAAAAAAGTATAAAGACGTAATAACATAACAAACATAAATGGTTTCTACACTCATAGCCCCACACTAACATTTTCTTTTGTATCGTGAGTGCCATGGACACACAAAAACGAATACACAAATACCCAGACCCAGAACAGAAATCTAAACTCATCATTCACATGTCTGTCTGGCCGGGGATCGAGCCCGGGACCCCCTGCATGTCAGACCAGTATGGTGACCCCTCCAATACGTGGATGGTGCTAATAATAATAATGTGCTATTATTTTATTTGTTGATTAATATACATATTAAATGCATTGACTCACCATGCATAAACACCACTGCATCTCTGACGTAATCATCAATCTCCACGAATATATCATTGATCTTCTTCTTGGCCCTCACAAATATCTGAAGTGGGGAGTCCACATTGGACATATTTACGCGGACAGTCCCATTGTTCAGCATCGCAACGTTGTGGGGCCCGTCGCCAGCCATCATCGATATTGTACGGTTAACGTACGCGGCCATACGGGAATGAAAGATGCACTTTTCGTTAGCCCAACCTTATGCCGGACAATGCCAATTATATAATTTTAACGCACCACTTCTACGGTTCAAACACAACATGCAGGGCACAACTGCAACAGAAATTAACAGGCATGAGAACGTATTGGAGTATATAACAGAACAGTAAAGAATTTGATTATCCTAAGAAATAACAAAGTATTGATGCACTTCATTTAAATCATTATTGTGATCACTGCAATGAAGGCATCCGCCCACAAATAGAACAGGGTTCCGAACTGAAGCCATGGGCGTATATTAGGGGTGTTTTGTCTATCTGGTTCCCCTAAGGATAGACAATGAAATAAAACTTCTACAAACAGGAGGAACAATAAGTTTTTTTTGTCATTAAATTTTAGAGCCTATTAATTCCTATTCCCCTTAAGCATTTCTTTCCCCTGACTGCTACTTTTGGTTTTCCATTTTAACAAAGTAGACATGCCCACAACTGAAGCTAATCACTGATATTACAATGCCTCAAATAGCCCAAGACTTCCAATGCCTCATATATCAAACCTGAATTTCAAATCTTCTAGTGCTCTGTTATTTTGTCCAATTCATTAAAAAAATGCAACAGAATTAAAAGTGCATAAACCAAGCTTTTATGATATGCTGACTAGTTAATTGAATCATTTATTATAATTTGCTAATGTGTACATTTTTGTGCTATTATATTCAAAAATTGTGGAAATAATTTGATGATTATCATCATGGGACCCTGCTAACGAGGTTTATATGATGAAATTGTAATGCTTTACATAAAGTCATATTGAATGGGAACTAAATAATAATATGTATCTCGGTGCTAGCCACTACATACAACTGATATCATAAAGAGAGGTTTAGCATTATAGAAACTTGTTAATACAAAGTTTACATAAATTAACTATAGGTTCATGCCATGTTAATTATATATTATGGAAGTATTAACTATTACTTAATACAAAGAAACATCGAACCTACTGATAATGATTATTACAAATTACATTTAAGAGAAGGCCTGCTGTCAAGCAGCAAATATATGTAGTTTTTATGCTAGCATGAGAAGACTTCAACAATTTCAATGCCATAGATTTAAGCTAACCCACTATTATAGCACTGCATACAATATTTAATTACTAATCATATCAATTGAACAATTCTGGGGTAAGATTTTGAGGCTGGGAAGCAAGTTACAATTGGCCCAAATTTGTTACAAAAATAGTTTTGCTCAATCCTAATACAAGCATTTAAGGTTATGTTTTGATCACTGACTAAACCCAGGATCGATAAGATAGTAAAACATAAAAGGTTACAGTGATGTGAAAGAAGAAAAAGCAGAACACAGGAGAATGCAGCGTAATCACGTAAAATTAACCACCTTGTCATCTCGTTGCATCATAGCCACTAAAGCCATTAGAGCGCATCCCTGCAGCCGAGCAGCGTGAAAATTTTTGTCCAGTTTAGAATATTTATTAATAGATATCAGTAAATAAAAAATACACTGAGACGTAAAACAACTGACAGCCGCTTAATAAAGTCAAATTTTATCTACGCTGAATTTCAGGAATATCTTTGTCACACGAAAACATTGATCATAATAAACCAAACACAATACGTCGTAGGATCTTACCTGTGCTTTAAAATAACATTTTGGACATATTTCTATTATTTTACGATATTTTTATTTCGGCAAAAATACCTGTAAATTTTTTCATTCAGAATCTTTTTTCATATTTGATTTTCGATTACGACTTACGAGGAGAGCCTGACCATTCGTTTGATTCGGTAACACGATCTTTATTTTGTGATTGGTCAGTTTAAGCTTAAAAGTATTTTCACCAATCGACTAGCGGATGCAACGTTTTCTACGTTACTTTACTGCAAATATTTTAACAATGAAATATAATAATTAAAATTTTGTAACTTTTATAACAAAGGAAAATAAAAATTAAATCTTCGTGTCGTTATTTATTATTTCTTTATTCCATATTTGCTACAACTTGCTTACCGTAAATTAAATTTAACTTAAATAAAATTAATATATTTAAATTAACATTCTGACTAATGAAACGTATGTGTTGTCTATTGTCTACGAGTATGAATAAAAAAAACCCACTTCTTATTCCAGACCTAATATAATAATAATAAGGAAAATAATTGTACAACTTATATACAATATATATTTAACTTATAAAGTATTTATGTTATTTTTATTTCATTTAAACATTCATGTTTAACTCGTTATTTCTAAAATTTATCGAATTTCAGGTAAATAAATAGAAAGCTTTTAATGTAGCCGATCGTAGGCATAGCTGTCAAAATCAGCAAGTCTGTCGGTCTGTCAAATCCACTTGACTCCAGTAAATAAATGGCGGACGAATGAAATTGAAAAGAACGCCGAGCGTAGTAAACGAAAGCGTGAATTAATTTTATCAAATAAATAACTTGATAGTAGATATTTTGAGAGCTGTGATTCTGAAAATAACTAAAATGTCTCGTTCCGTACGCGCTGAAACTAGAAACCGTGTAAAAGATGATATCAAAAGAGTCATGCAGGCTGTTGAGAAAGTTCGCCATTGGTAAGTTGAACATTTCATTGCCAAATTGTTTTTATAAAATTGTGTTGAAATGTAACTAAATTTTAGGGAGAAAAAATGGGTAACGATTGGTGAAACCACCATGAAAATATATAAATGGGTGCCGATTTCCACTAATGATCAGAAAAAGAAGCACGCTGCGAAACGCGAAAATAAGGAAAACGCTTTGACTCCGAAGAAAATGCACGATTCGTCGAATTCGAATTTCGGTATGGCTGAAGACTCCAATACATGTAAGTTACATCTAAGATAAAATTTTGGGTACATTTTGATAATTGTGACTGAAGTTCCTGTGCAAAGCACTTATTATGAAATTGTATATTGGCAGTTACTTTATTTATTTATTTATTTATTTCTTTAATTAATTAATTAATTAGTACGGATTGACCAATTACACTAATTATTACATCTGTCTTTATGATTAATACCAACACTATTCCTAATAATTTAGATTGCTATTTCTTAAATCATACACTATCAGATACATATTTTTTTCCAAGGTAAAATTTATCAATAATTTACAAAATGATTTTCATATTACTTATTATTAAATTTAGAATACAAGTAACAACTTCATTGAGTATTCGGATTTTAAAATTTCACTGCAATGGTACTGGGATATAATTATAATGAAATAATTATAATATAATTATATTATGAAATAGTACCTACTTACCATCTGCTATTTAAAATAAAATTTAAAAATCTGTTCGTTAACTTGTCAGTGTTGAGTGAAAAAATCAGTCAAAAAATAAGTTTCAACATAGTGTAGCAAATTATATTTTACATACTAATTATATTTGTGTATAAATTTCCAGGTTTCTCAACAGTAAGTGACTCTCAAGGGCCCACTGACTTCACCTCCACACACATGAACTTTTCCGAGGACTCAAATTCACAAAGCAGTGGGACGACAACGCCGGCCAAGCGGTTAAAGACAGACTGAGATGCAATCGGGGAGTCTATCCATACTGAGATATTGGAATTGCATAAATGAACTATTTAAGTATAGATATGGACTAAAGTTGCATAGTGCTTTGAGTTTTTAATATTATTATAAAGAATATGTGGTGAGCTGCAATTTTATATGACAATGTTGAACTTATGTGTGTGTATCCATATGATAATATATATTTAAATCTTAAGCCAAATGACTTGTCATCTCTATATTTTATGTTTATATACTTTATTGTATTGAAAATCTGCTGTGCTGTTGACTTACTTAGTAATATAGATAAGGTAGCTGTTAAGGTAGTGTTTGGGAAGAATGTGACCATACCCAGAGTCAGTCAGCTAGCTAATATACCTGAGGTATTCTAAGATATTTTGGCTTATCTAAAACCGACCTCAGTACTTTGTTACATGTCAAAATATGTAAGAACAAGACAAGTGTTATCTTTGATTCTGTTAATCAATAAAAATTAAGACCTATTTGAAAAAAAAATCTGTTGTTGTGAGGTCTTACAGGGTGAATGAATAAAAAAGGCGTCAGAAATGTTTTATTGGGTCAACCAGCGAGCTTAAGTTGTACATATGTTTGGGAGATGAGTGAGAACAACCTCAATTTTGTAGTGTTTGTGATCAATTTATTGTGGTCTTGCTCAAATACTCTTATAATTTAACTATCATAAGTCTCAGTGCTATTGAAAGCATCAACCATACTTTAATCATAAATATATTATTTATTATTTAAATGCTAGGATGATGTAGTGAGTTTATGGATACTTAGATATTGTTCAGCAACTCTGAGGGATCTGTGGTATACATTATACATCGACAATATAACAGTTTGTGTAACAGGTCAAAACAATATTTTAGGGGTAGAGCAGTATTTTAATGTATGTTGGTCAGTAAATACTCTATGAGAAAAAAAATGATTCAACCCGGTACAATATTGATAAAAAATGTATAAGAATATTCTTATTCAACAAATTTACAGTAAAGTTAAAGGAATAAGTAAAAAATTAAAATAAATAATTTAGCATAGATGAAAGGAAAACATTCTTCAGTAAATTGCTCTAAAGTAAAATTTGTTGTAAGATTGGTTTGAGTATGCTTCATTGATGTGTAAATATGAAACTGCCAATTTGAAGGTTTACATGTACAAAGTATGTTAACAATATTTAATTCAGGCCTTTTTCGTGTATGACAAAGCGAAGTACATAGATTTTTGATGATAGCTAGTCACAAATAAGCATGTGTCAACTTATATGTATGTATACCTTTTTTAAGATAATTGTCTGTATATTTCTTAATCATATACATATACATATTGAGTTTCTGATCTTTCAGAAGATAGCATCGTGATATGTACGGTATTAAAACTTTATAGTATAAACAGGGATTGTCAAATTGTGCGTCGCGACGCCCTGGAGCGTCACAGAATTTTCTTAGAAGAGACAAGAAATGATACGCACAGATCATTTGCTTCTTGATCGGAACTTTTTTTAAACTCTGAAGCGGAATTTTTAACTGTATTTCTTAGTATTTAAAAAAAAAAAGAGAAAATTGGGCTTTAGAGATCATTCAAAGTTACCTTAAGTTTTGGATGTCTTTGACCAGAACTATTTTGGGAAACAAAAATCCCTGCATTTCAACTTTAATATCATGGGTAAGATTGAACTCTTATTCTGAAAAACAATAGAAGTATGAAACCAGTTTTAATCATAATTACAAGAAAAATCAAACTTGACTGTAATAAATTCAATTTGAATATTTTTTGGCATTTCCTATGTAATGTTAATTGCATGGCTGCTAAAGCTACACAACAGTTACATAGAAAATGAAATATTACTACTTTATTGTACTATATTAAATATCTTAACTTTATATATGAACACACCAATTGTTGCAAGATTTTCATTTATCTTGGGATACAATAAGTATTTGAAGGTTTGAAATGTTGATAACAAGAGAGACAACTAATTTATTTTTATGTAGAGATATAGTATTGTGTAAAAATGTGGCTGTGGTGAGAATTGTAATGATGATCATCATTTAGTTACCCAAAGTTGAGTTTCATAAGGGTTATATCTCTATGACAACCAAATCGCTTAACATAAATTAGGCATTGAACAAGCCAACGAATGTTAGTCTAGTTCTTAGTAGAAAAACTACCATTTTTAAGAATTAGTAGATCTAAATATTAAATATATAAAGAAAAATATTTTCATGATGTACAAAGTTGTATTGTTGTAACCTCGTGAAATGAATTAAATTGCAATTCTGTGTTACATTGGCCAATATTGTACAAGTAATTTTGTATATAGTTAATAATATAATAAAATTTAAATGAATATGTATTTTATTTTAATTATATATGTGCAGTTTTTGTTACGTCAAAGCTTTAATATCTTTACACTATATATTTACAATAACAGTATGATATAATTTACATGTGGCTCGAAGGACCATATCAAGCTATAGTTACCGCAAAGTCCAAATTAAAAAGTCCAAATTCACAATAGACAAAACAAAATTAGTTAACCGAGCAGCATATATTTATAGATTTGTATGTATGTACTTTTTTTTTTATTTGATCGAAATAGCAAACGAGCATGCAGTCCACCTGTTGGTAAGTGGTTACTGCCGCCCATGGATATCTGTAAGCAACTTCATATAGAACAGGGGTTCTATGATGCGTTGCTACTCCCGAGGACTGAGATGGTCGCCTCATGTATAAGTGAGCCGCCAACCACACCCTTCCAACGAAACGCAAGAACTGCTTCACGCTAGGAATAGGTATGGCGGTGG
>DWTU01003841.1:0-10070 GCA_018251515.1 Cecropterus confusis
GTAGCCAATGGATGGGCAGCCTTAAGTAACACTATACGGATGTATAACCAACGTCATCTTGGTCGTGTCTCTTGGACACAGATTGTATTTAGGTTTTAAAATCATTATATTTTGTCTCATTATATATATTCCTAAATTTGTAACCATTTTTGTCGATAATCATGAGTGAAGTATGGAAGAAAAAAAGGTAAATGCACAATACTAAATAAAATATCAATAAAGACGTTAAGATATTCCCATAATATTATATTATATCTCTTATTTTTTCCCTTTTCTCTGAAATCAGCTTATGTCGTTAAATTTATGGAAACACGCGATAATATCAATAAAAATATTTCTTTACTCTTCGTTCATTTTTAATTTTGCTACTTGACAATAGATGGCAGCGCTTTGTACTATATATTTTAAGTTTTTTTTGTAATGAAGCGAAGATATATTCATTGCTACATACATAAATATCTAAAACGGATAATTACAATAGATTTAAGTAAGATAAACATTATTCTGAAATCACCCAAGCACACATTGGCAAACATAATTCAAGAATTTTATTATTGAGATACTTAACCACTACAGACTACCTACCAAGTTACTAACCTACAAATCAAATTTGTATGACACAAAAAAGCATTACTTAGATAAGTATGAAAAGTTGTAAAATACTTCAATTTTTACTTAGGAAAAACATTAATTGCTTTTGGTTTTTACCTACTTACATAATAATTCAATTATGATACGATACTGTTACATGCTCTGAATTTCGACATTTTAGATGCAATAAACAGCCTTGAGATATTTTGAGATCATAATTATTAAGTTAATTTAAATAACAATGTTTATGTAGTTCTGTGCTAACACTACTAGCGGGGTCAAACGTGATTTCTTATGTAAATTTTATCACGTAACATTCGTTTCGCATTGGCTGCGTGCTACGCGATGCATTGGTATTTCCGAATTAAGATCAACGGTTTTACGATTACGCGCCAAATGTAATGTCAGTTTTTTTTAATTCGATCACATCACAGTAAAATCATTTAAGTGTTATGACCACCGCAGACGTTCGAATTTGTATATAACGATTCATAATAATACAACATACAAGTTTTATTCCAAAGATTTTACTAACATCTATTTATTTTAATTATGTTATATGAATTGTATTTACAACCTTTAAATTAAACAGTATGCTATGTACAAATAATACAACATTCATTTTATTGAATTATTAATAATGCGTACGTTCGTCTTTACATAAAAAGTTAACCATAAAGGTAAATAAGTGTAAATAGCACTAAAATAAAATTTAGATTTCTTAAATTAGTATAAATACTCGATGTAAAATATAGAAAGGATAGACTTCATAATACCTATGGCAAGGTGAATTATAATTATTGATTAAAAACATAAAAATTATGTACTGAATTTAATAAAATGCATAATTGTACTCATCTTAATTGTAAAGGCTTATTACAAATGCTTAACAAATAGAATTTTACACGCATTCATAATTATTTATACAAACCTTTCATAAATATATTATATTATAATATTATAACATAAGAATAATTGAGTTTCATATGTATATTCGAAATTTAAATATGATGTACAATTTTTAGTATTGAATCTTTCCATAAATGTGGTTTTAATTAAAAAAGATCATAAAATAAAAGGCTATGAAAAATTAATAGACATAAACGCCATAAAAGAAAAGTACCATGATAATAACAATAAATCAAGGCTGAGTAAAGTCCCAAATTAGGTACTTAGATGAATCATCATCATTTGAGTTAAAATAATTGTCTTCAAATACACAAAACTAAATAAAAAATTAAAGCAAATTAGCTATGATGACTCAGTCAAATAATTAGACATTGTGAAGAGACCTTTATTATTTTATTATTAAAATACCTATAACTTAAACAACCTTGTCGGGTACTGCAATATTGTAACAGGCAATTTTTCTGTTTTGTTTTAAATACAGCGTTTCTAAACTCATCATTGGCAAAATAGTCATAAGACCGAGAAGCCATCACGCAAAACAAAAAAAATACAGCTTTGTCTATGGTGTGCAGACTTCTGTTAATTTTAAATGCAGTATTGTCTATGGTATGCGAACTTCTACTGATGTGTACTGTTTGTACAATGTACGTAAAAGAGATGTCATTATAGTACATATAATCTTATCGATGTAGATTATTTCATGTTTAATTTAATACTCAACATGTAAAATCTAGTCAGTAATAAATAAATAGAATTTCATATATGATTTTGTTTTTATTGCTATGAAAAATTAAGAATAATTTCTTTACTTTTTTTTTATAGTATCGAAGCAGCAAACGAGCATACAGCCCACCTGGTGGTAAGTGGCTACTGCCGCCTATGAACATCTGTAATAAACCCTAGGCAAGATCAAAGTCTTACTCGATTGCTATCCCTGAGGACTAAGATGGAATGCCTCGAAAAGTATGTGTCCCTTACCACACGCTTCAGAAAAGAATACAACAGCGCATAGCACTGCTGTTGTTAGGCAGAAATAGGTGTGGCGGTGGTGCTCCCGGAGTCGAACCACAAAGAGTTCTACCACCTTCAAGATTATGATGTTTAGTTTCAATAATTATTATTCCGCTAGCTGAAATGTTTCAGTGACGATTAATTTCGTAGTATCTTAATTTTTGGTTTCATAAATTGTCATAGGAGTTGGGTTTTGAATTAACAGTGAAACATGGTCGACAAGTCTCTAAGTAATGGTAAAAAAGTATTTCCTAATATTAAGTAGGTATGTAAAGTTTTATCAACACGCAGTCGGTAATTTGTCAAGACAAACTTTTGACTGAATCCTTACTTTATTAATATGACAAAAGATAGATAGATGTTGAGACTAGATTGATTAATTAATTGACTTTAAAAGCGGGCAAAAGATCTAATCCAAACTAATTGTTGGTCCGCCTTAGTTTTGTAACCGTTCATGTGGTTTTTTTGGGATCTTTAGAGAGATTTTTTTATTCTTAGTCAAGAAGAGTTCTAGAGGACAACCACAGGTGACTGAACCATAAGATCTGATAGTTTGTTGCTAGTGACCGACCCACACTGATTTTTTAACTGAAACCAAAACCGAGCTTCTGTGCTGGTTTCGGCCGAAATCAAACCGAATTATATTATTCTTATGAAAATTTACAAATATTTCGTGGTTTATACTTATAATATCAAAAATATAAAGATCAAATTCAACGAGTTACCCCTAGTTAATTATGTTTTCATTCAACACGGTTACATAAAATGAAATGTTATAGTTATTTTTTTAAAACAATGTTCTCTACTAAATAAATTAAAAATTATATTATATTATATTGTAAGTATATATATCTGATGTGTCCGACATGGCTCGTCAGTGCTATGAGGAATAACTAAACAGGAAACACCTACGAGACAAATACCTTAATACAACCGATTGCAAGCCGAAAGGTTCGCTTGATTTCTGGCCGAAACCGGAACTTCGGTCGAAATCTGTTTTTGGCCGACCTTGGCCAAAGCCGGAAGCAAAACAGAACCTACGGTTGATCACTATCAGACAATTAGGATGTCTTCCAAATTGGCGGACAAGTAAGCAAATTGTCAATACTGATATTATATAAAATTGTGTATGTTTGTGTGAGATGAACTTTTGTAGGTTTTTTACGAAATGTGTTAAACTATAATATGTTATATGATGATATATGTTTATAGAAAGGTACGTTCATCAAAATAGGGGATCACAAATAAATTATAAAAGTATTATTTTTTTTAAGTTGAACATTGTATGTGGAGGTTTTTATTTTATAATAAATACATTGTTGATTTAACCGTTATTATATTTTTAAAAAGTCGATGTACCGTGTTTCATTCGTGTTTTTGTACCATATTTTGGGTAAAATTGGGTGAAGAAACATACAAGTAAGAGGTGTTATATTCTATCATTTAATCTATAAGTTTGTCATACTTTTTAATTTTGTCGGATGTACGTAATTACACAATCTAAAAATATTGCGTCTGTATAAATAAAAAAAAATATTAATGTAATGTAATTAGAGCAGTGATAGCCGAATGGTTGAAAGTCGTCCTCTCAATCGAGGGTATCGAGGTTCGAATCCCAGGCACGCACCACTGATTTTTCTAAAATTATGTGCATATTATAAGTTATTTATCGCTGCTTTACGGTGAAGGAAAACATCGTGAGGAAACCTACAAACCTGAGAGTTCTTTAAAAAAGTTCTCAAAGGTGTGTGAAGTCTACCAATTCGCACTTGGCCAGCACTTGGACTATGGCATGAAACTCTCTCAATCTGAGAGAAGACAAGTACCCAGCAGTGGGACAATAATGCGTTGACAGTATTATACACAGTACAGTACATTTGGAATACTCAATTGGCTTGCTCTCAAATGTTTTTTTTCTTTCAATTATCATTTGAAATAGTTAAGTGGCTTGTGAAATGTAAAATTATCAGCTTGTATGCACGTTGTCAAAATCAGACAAAAAGCATTAGTGCTATCTCCCAGTTGTAATGAAATGCAACAACCTACCATTGAAGGTGGTAGAACTCTTTGTGGTTCGACTCGAGAAGCACCAGCGCCACGCCTATTTTTGCCTAATAACAGCAGTGTTATGCGCTGTTGTGTTCTGGTCTGAATGGTGTGGTAAGGGAGATATACTATTGCGAGGCATTCCAACTTAGTCCTCAGGGGTAGCAACGCATCTGTGGCTAACCTTAGGTGAGACTTTGATCTTACGTAGGGTTGATTATTTGCTACTTCCATACTATAAAAAAAAAAAATCTTTAGTGGCTAAAAGCTTGGTTGATATATTTCTTGCTGCTTGGGCAGTGGAATTACCAAGTTTAATGCAGGAAATTGGGTGTATTCATTGTCATATTTGAAATTAAACTAAAATCTGAGATACACTGAGATATACTGAGGAAATGAACAAACACTGTTAGTAAATATAGGAGTTTTAGATCTTATTTGTAGAAGGTAAATATTTTGTTGGGAATCTTTAGAAATCGCCTTAATCTTCCCTATACATTAAAAATTGCAAAAATCGGACATTTCGTGTGGGACTGCTCAATAGATTACATACAACTAATTACTACATGAAAGAATCCTAATGAAAGAGTCTATGTGTGATAACTAACAAAATAATGAAATTAATAAAGTGTTTTTATTGTTGCAGTTACAAAGATGCAGAAGTAGCTTTGGGAACAAATTTAGACATAGTGGCATCAGAATTCGGTGAACAAGCTCCATATGCATTACAACTGCTTGCAAAAATTTACAATATCACAGAAAGAAGAAATAAAGCTGCAGACGCTCATCGGAAAGCACTATCATTAAACCCATTCATGTGGAAGTCCTTCGCACAACTTTGTAACATGGGCGAGAAGGTGGATCCTCATCAAGTATTTCAAATCAATAACAGTGACTTTTCCTTTGGTGTGTCAACGTTAGTGAATCTAGTCAGCAACTCGGAAAATATTTCAATCATCAACACCAACATTCCTAACAATACAAGTATAAATGCAAATGTCACACCAAATAATGTAGCAATGAGAACACCCATGACAATGTCTACAAGTATTACACCTGAGACACAGGTGCCCGTTAAAAGAATGCACAGTGTGTTCAGTGGTATGGCACCAATACCGTTTTCACCCTCATTCGGAATGTTGCCTATGGAAGAATCTCCCGTTATGTATACACCGACACTCACAGATTCAAATGAGCAAAAAGCAATACCCAAAATTGTAAATTCCTTAAGAGTACAGATGGGACAACTGAAAGATGCTGTCTTCAGTCCTGCACCAAGATGTACACTGGGGCCAGCACCAAGAAGATCATCTAGGTTATTTAGTAACAATAATAGTAGTTATTCTGTGAAAGAAAACAATAAGTCTCCTAGTAGGAAATTTGTAGCACCAAAGAGTCCCTCAAGAAAAAATAAACAGCGCTCGGCAAAAAATTTAAAGACAAATTCTGTTGACTCAAATGAAAGAAATAAAAATATTGAATCTGTCACACCTACTATTACACCTAAAAATTCTAATGGGTTAGCTTTATTGAATTTATTAAGAGAGTTAGGAGAAGCGTATAAAGCTCTTGCTTTCTTGGATTGTAAAAATGCTATCAAACTTTTTCAAGAAGTACCAATTAGACAGTTAAATTCACCATGGGTCCAAACAATGATAGCTCGAGCACACTATGAACTATCGCAGTTCGAAGCAGCCTCAAAAATATTTGCTGACATTCGGAAACACTACCCAAACCGCACAGAAGCAATGGACATATACAGTACATGTTTATGGCACTTACAACGTGAAGCGCAACTGTCTGCATTAGCGCAAGAATTAGTTGAATTGGATAGAAGTAATTCGATCGCTTGGCTGGCTGCCGGAAATTGCTTTTCATTGCACAAGGAGCGTGAAACTGCATTAAAATTCTTCAAACGCGCCGTTCAAATTGATCCTGAAGCAGCGTATGCTCACGCGCTGCTAGGTCATGAATACGCGGTAGCCGAAGAGACAGATAAGGCCTTGGCGAGTTTCCGAACGGCAGTTAGTATTGATCCAAGGAACTATGTGGCGTGGTTTGGTATAGCGACAGTTTATGCGCGACAGGAACGTTGGAGACCATCCGAAGTTCATATACGACGCGCCCTTGCCATTCACCCACATTCAGGTGTACTGAGATGTCAGCTAGGTTTAGCGCAAGCAGCTTTAGGTAAAATGGACCGAGCTCTAGCTACTTTGGAAAGAGCGGTGGCATTGGACACAGAAAACCCCTTATGTCGGTTTCACAGAGCGTCTGTCTTATTACGTGCTGGTCGTCCTCAGGATGCATTAGCAGACTTACACCTCTTAAAAGATATAGCGCCCAGAGAGTCTTTAGTGTACTATTTGCTTGGAAAAGTTCACAACAAACTAGGTAACTCACACTTAGCTCTTATGCACTTCAGTTGGGCAACTGATTTAGATCCCAAAGGCACCGGTGGACATATAAAGGAAGGATTTGACCCCTCCAAACAAGAAGACCCTCCAGAAAGGTCTACATAAATGTAATTGAACAAATGCAGGACTAAAGATTACAAATTCGCCATCTGTGTGTAGGCGATGTAGTCATACTTGACTGACTCGTTGTAAATATCGCGCTCACCTATCGAGCTCTCGATTGACACCAAATCTTCCAAATATAGCTTTATGGAGATTGATAGGTGTGTGATGGCATTTAGTTGCTGTAGAAATAAGGGCGTATGTGGACTTTGTTTATATAGAGTAAGATGTGGATATTCCTAACAATATCCTAGTTTATTATATCTTGTATAGCTAATAATACCTAGAATAGTGAAATGTAACTAAAGATGATGCTTCTTGAAGACCTAAAACACACAGGGCCTTGATCTCAATGTGGTGTTTTTGATTTTAAAATATGAATAACGTAATTTAAATTTGGACGTTGAAATTTACTGTAATACAATGACAAATTATGAGCTACAGAGTATTGGCATTCTTTTCCATAATTTACTTGCAAAAATAATAGCAACCTTTATATTTTGCATGTAGAGACTTGTGTTTATGTGAATATTCTAAAATTTGAAAACCTGAGATGATTTTATACAACCGCTGGCGGTGTTGACAGTCACTAGGCTTATGTAAATCAAATCATGTTTATCTTAATGCATGCAGTTTTTAATTTTTTACGTATAATTTCATAAAAGTGACAAATGTTTTTCACATTCTGAGTTGCAAAATTTATGTATTTGAATCGTCTAGAATAAAAAAGTAATATAAAGTTGTTATCATGTAACAGTATCTCAAATCTTAGTTATTAGTATGTCCACGAAGTTAATTTCCGTGTCTATGTATTGTCTGTATGTATGTACAAAAACTATAGCACTGTTTGTCTCTTCAAATCACCAATGAACTGCTAGCTCTGTGACTTGTTTAGACCACCTAAAATAAATGTGAACATATAAAAAAATCATTCTATTATATTGGCTTTTATTTACTATATTCTGTTACACAAAACCTGTATATTTTTATGATCAGTAATTAAAAATATTTATAAGCCCATTCCACGCATATCAAAGTAGGTTTTAGTGACAATTTAACGACACTTATAAATGTTGATATCAAAAACAAAATTTGTAAGGATATTAAGAAATTAATGCAATATAATTACAAACATTTTTTATTCGACTCAATTATCTTAATAATAATTCTTATAAATAACATAATGTAACACTAATTTAGGTTACAATATAACCCATTTGTATATAACTCTGCCTTGTTTAAAGCATTATTATAATGACAGCTATTGAAATTCTTACCAAAACATATACTTAGCTACATTTTTGTTTGCAATGGATATTCTAACTTATATATAAAAAGTTACTGTAGTAAAACTATATTAAATCACTATGCTAAGTCAAAATCACTTTAAAATTATGACAAATAAGTATGGGTTACGTAAATTTCTGCAATATAGAATCTAGGGCTTTTCTCACAGTTGGGTCATTTAATAGTTTGTTCTGAGGCTGTGGTGGCGCAGATTGGGGTTCTACAACTGGCGGGGCTTCGGCCTTCGCTAATACATTCTTATCATTCAAGATGCTAAGGATTCTTTGTTGAAGATCGACTTGAGTTTTGTTGGTCACTGGCGCTGTGCTGAGTGGCTCTCCTAATTCTATTTTAACTTGTTGTTCTCTGCGTTCCTGTTTACAACAAAAACATCACAGAATTAGTACTCTCTCATAGAATATTAAGATTGATTATGATGTTGTCGTCACATTATTGTGATGTGTGATGATTTGAATATATTGAAATACTGTATCTATAGAACTAAAGATCCAAATGTGTGCAAAAAAATAAAAAGGATTCAGTCCCTATTTGTTACAGTAATAATCATCTAAGAGCTACTGTTCCTCCTCTTGGCTCATCTCTTAGTAAGAAAATGTACATGTAGATAGATAGATGTAGATATGTAAACAGATATCTACAGAGAACTTTTTTTAATAGATCTCCCAAGCATGTAGTTTTCCCACGATGTTTGTTGTCGTTGAAGAAATAATTTCTTATCCACAGATAACTTCGAAAAATGAAATTTATATTCTCGACTCTCGGCGTGAAAGTAATATACTATGCTATCACCGCTGCTGAATAATATATTTATTTACCTTATTTATTACAATTTCTGAAACAAAGGACTTCGTAGAGTACACAGTAAAAAATACGGCGAAAATAGTACTAAGATCAGCGAAATTACCACTGGTTACAGATACATCAATGGCGCAAAACAACGAAAGAAAACAAAAGCAGATAATGAAACAGCGCTTCTATGAATCAAATTTTAAAAATTATCAAATAAATAGGAGTAAAGTTAACTTTTGAAAAATTATCAAAAAAATAGTAATAAACAAACAAATATTAACTACTACAACAAACCACAACAAACTAATATTACAAACTATTTTATTTTGTCTATCGTCAGTCTCACATACCTTTTATACGTCCCTAAAGGACAGCTGAATGGATCCCGGTTCAGCAGGTGTTTATTATAGAAATTACATGTACCATGTAGGGATGTGGTGCTCATATATTTCCTTTTACAGAGACGTGAAACGGCGACCTATTGCGCGAACTTATCCGAGAACACGTTTAACCATTATTCATTACCTGTAAGTACTCGATGACCTTGTCATACTGCAGCACGGTGAGCGTGCGGCCATCGGCGAGCTGGCCGAGCAGAGCGTACACCGCCTCGCGGCCCGCGGAGCCGCCGCGCTGCACCTCCTGGAAGTTGCGCGACAGCAGCTGCAGCGCGTCGTCTAGCGGCATGTTGCGGTGCTCTGTGACATACATGTTTTATGTCACATGTTGCATGTGGTAGAACTCTTATGCGGTTCGACTCCGGGAGCACCACCGCCACACCTATTTCTGCTTAATAACAGTAGTGCTATGCGCTGTTGTATTCTGGTCTGAAGGGTGTGGTAAGGGAGACATACTTTTCCGAGGCATTCCACCTTAGTCCTCAGGGGTAGCAACGCA
>DWTU01003842.1:0-10069 GCA_018251515.1 Cecropterus confusis
GGGGTAGCAAAGCAACTGTGGCTAACCTATAAGTAAATGTTATGCTTTATTTTGAAGTATAGTACTGTAAAAAACCATATATTTCCATATGACCTATATCTCTAATCAAGAATCTAGGAATGACCTGAATCGATTAAGAGTCAACTTTTAAGGCACTTAAAATATAGGGACTTGCATACCGTTAAGGTCAGGTTTTAAATAAAGTTTAATTTTGATCGAGCCGTATTTTATATTAAAATTAAATGTAGTAAAAAAAATCAACGTAACATTGTATAATCAATACTCAACCGCCAAAATGGTGTCACTAATGAATAAGCACATGTGTGATTGCAAGGTGATACTAACTTTCAATTACCTCCCACGTTACATACGTCTTTTAATACCAAATAACTATTATAATTGCACAATTACGATAAGTAATCACAGCGCGACTTGAAAATTATTTCAGCAAAGGAAAAAAAATACGAATTACATAATTGTAAGTGTTAGAAGCTGTTTATGTAATTCGTTTCACAGATGAATAAGTAATAGTGATTTTTTTTTTAATGGTGTCTTGTAAAATATTTTTAGTTTTACTGCAATATCATAAAAAGCCGATCAAGTTACAAGTCTGGGTATTACTGTTATGTTTTGATCAAACTTATTCGCACGAAAATGATCATCTATACCGATGACCCGCGTGGCGGAGCGGTCACAACACCGGTCTGACACGCAGTGGGTTCCGGATTCGATCCCCGGTCAGACGGACATTTGAATGATGAGTTTAGATTTCTGTTCTAGGTCTAGGTGTTTGTGTACTTGTATTTGTGTTTCCATGGCACCCACGACACATGAGAAAATCCTAGTGGGGCTATGAGTGTAGAAAGCGTTTGTTTATGTTTACGTTTATATACTCTTAATATGTGTCTGTATGGTTTAACCCTCTAAGGTCCACCGGTGGACATAGGCTTCTCTCAAAGGGGTTTTAGTGCATAGGAATCGCGCCAGGTATTCGTGTCGGTGACCGCACTAGGTGTCGATTTACACAGGAAGACATCTGCCTATCTCCTGGATTTATTCCTTAATCGCCTCCTACGTCCTTGGGAATACTGGTACTATTCAAGACCTACAATACACTTTCGTATAATTACTACGACTATTTTAAATATATAATAATGTTAACCGTTAATACTAACTGTTTTTTTTATAGTTTTATACTTGCATCTTAAAATATTGTAATTTATTCGATTAGTTATTGGGTAATAATTACGTACGTAAAGACAAACATACAATTTCTGTGTTAGCCGTAATTAACAACATCAATTAATTACCGTTAACGTGATTATTAATTTATTATAATGCTGTTAATAACATGCTGGCGGCTTTTGAACCTTATTTGAATAATTTATTGAGTGGTTGTAGGCACAAGTGGTTGCGGCTAGGAGCGCCCGCGCTGTTCCATCGATCATACATTGAATAAACCGTGGTGATTCATGTTAGGTTTGTACTATGTAACTATAAGTAAATAACGAAAGGAACCATTAAATTTTACATAAAAAGTTCATTTAATATTGTAAGCATCCACTAAGAAAGGTTTTTAAATTATTCCATGTAAAAATGTTAGTTAATTATAATAAAATGTTCGTATAATTAACTCTACGTGTACAAAGTCGCGAAAAGATACCCTATTTATAAACAGATTGTTAGTAAATTGTTTGTTTATCGCCGTTTTTTATCTTTCAATGTACATTTTAATGTATAGGTGAAAGCTTGAATGTTGATCGTAATAAATTCTTACTAAGAGCCCAGATAGTACGAGTATTATACAATTTACTGTTAAGTCTGTGAGGCTGGAGCCTTGACCGAGCGTGGTCTTTGAACGCGCGAGACACGATCCGTCGGCGCGTGGCGTTGAATCATCAGTAACGGCGAAGCTTTGTTCTCGCGTGTTTAAGTTCACGTCGCCTTTGTGATGAGCCAATTGGTTTTGTGGAATCGAATGTTTACGGAGAATTGTTTGATGCTGATTTGATGGAAAATTAGAAGGAAGTACGGTTTTAAATTCGGAAAGTATTTTTCTCTATAGTGTGGTTTCGTTAGTAGAGTATTGTTATGAATTTTTTTTTTTTACTTTTCTTACGAGACCATGACATGGGGCTCTTCAAGAAAGGTGTAGGTAGGTTTCTCCTTCTAAGCTGTCTACGCATTGATTGGTGTCCCCTCTGGTGTTCCAAATGTCTATAGGTGAAGGTATCCATCGGGTACCCACTGTCGTATCTATAGTCTGTCTTAGCTACACAAATAGTAATATAGTTCTTGAAAAAATCTTATTGGTGACGAGGAGTTTGTTACTTACCGTGTTACTTTTCCATTGAGGGCTTACTTTCGTAGTGATAGTCAATGGCCGGTCTCTGATAACATAAACGTAATCAATTACATCTCTAATTACACGTACGCACGCGTTAATTAAGCTTAGGACTATTACGAGGCTACTGCTATACAAACAGAAAACAGATTAATTTGCGAATAACGAATGGCGAACAAAAGTTCGTCAGTTCAACTTAGACCCTTGTAACTGGAACTTGAACTGGACCCATGTAACCTGGGTCATGTTGTCCTCGTTAGTTGCTACATATACTTGGGTATTATAAAGGATTTTTATAATATTGAAGTAGCATGCAGTCCAACTGATGGCAAGTGGCTCCTGCCACGTATGAACATCTGTAATCAACGCCAGATAAAATCAGACTCTTATCTTAGGTGCGTCACAGATGCGTTGATAGTTTTAAGGACTAAGTTGGAATGGCTGGGATATGTATGTCTCCCTTACCTTTTAGACCAGGACACAGCAACGTCTAATACTTCGGTATAGGAATCTTCTGAGCTTTCTGAGCTGAATTTGGGTTTTAGCTGTGTTGATAATCAATAGATGCACCTGTTCATTTTGCATTAACTGCTTACTATATTAAATAAAATACAGGAAAACCTTTTAAAGACATTCAAATTGCACCGTTACCGTTGGCATCCATTGGTCATTATCGTTGGTATTAACACACCGGTAAACTCGTAGATGGACTATGAAGCCTTCGCAAACTAAAAGTACAACAATGGTCCACGAAAGTGGAATCAGGCGAAATGTAATCTAAGATTACCGTTACGCGTTGCGCTCGGCTGATATTCGGACTAGGTCAGTTTTTGTGAGGACGCCACGGGCCAAAGTTGTCTAATTTAGCTGTATTATGGTCGGTCGGGGGGCCTAACTTATTGTGGAAGACGACAGACTTACGAGTATCGTAACTGGTACTAAAGTCCTTTGAAATTCCGTAACCTACTAAGGGTTTCTTGTCAGAAATTTCAGATTACCTAATTTACGTATTAAATATTATTGATCACTCGCTGTAAGTGAAGAAAATAATTATGAAGAGACTTTCAATGCGCATACAATAGACTCCACAATGTTCCTCGAAGACTTGTGCTTTTACTCGTAAGCTCTCGAGATTCGGTTTCCGTTCCATAAATAACTGCATCCAGTTGTGAAGAACATGTTTGGCGATATGTTTAATGAAATGAAAGTCTGGTATAAAGCCGGTAGTTAAACCACTCATATTAAATCCAAAAAAAAGAACTATTTGCAATTGGAAAGGGCACACTCCAACTGCTCTAATGGAGCTTAATATCTGTTGACATTAAAACACCACTTGTGTACCCTTGCGGAACAGCGACTCGGGAGCGAAATTAAGCTTATAAAAAACATTAATTAATAATTTCATGGAAATTTATGTTCAGTTTTAATTAAGCTCAGAGATGTGTTTATTCCATTTTAATTAAGTTTATAGAAATATAACAATTTAGCATAGTTTAAATGCGAATAGGATATGACCCAGATTCAACGACAATTTAGAGGTTTCTCTTTTTTTATAAGTTTTTTCCACCTGCTGGCTCGCTTTCAGAAAATATTACAGTTGTGAAAGTTGAAGAAAAAAACGTTATTAAGTAACTTAGTACTATGTCGATGCACGCCGATTTCTTCCGCCATTGTTGAGCATTATACATGGCAATAAAGTGTTGTTTTAATGATTTATACCTATATACATTGTCGATGGAACAAGTAGCAACGCAAAGTCGTGACGTCATCACAGATTACTGTCCCATTGCTGGGTATAGGTCTAGATACCCAGCAGTGGGACAGTAATCTCTATACCTCAGAAAGCACTGATAGACTAGTAGAATTTTTGTCAATGTCATATAGACGCATTTCTTATTTATCGAGAACGTAATATTTTTTCTTATAATATCAAAGTAGCCAACGAACATGCAGTCTACTTGATAGTAAATGGCCTGATACGAACTACAAAGATTCATCAATACATTCAGATTTTGAGTATTCTTTTCAAATTAATAATTACGTTTTTTTGAAATCCGTAATCACGCGGCTGTAAGGGAATCGTGATGAATCTTTTGGTGTCGCGGTTTCGAGGACCATTACAAGGTCCCACGGTGCTGCGGGAGCATTTTACCACAATCAAACACCTTCGCTGGCCGACGCTCTCGTGGCAAGCGTTCTTCGACGCTATGTAGAAGAGTCCGGTAACCCTAACGAAGCATGAGTGTTCCCCGAAAAGAATGCTCAAAAGATCATAAAGCCTACTAACTAACTAGTCGATTATACCCTAGACACTTATTCTTATAGGAGACGCGTGCCCAGTAGTGAAAAAATAATGGATTGCTGATGATGATGTTCTTACACGTGAAGATGTCGATCGCGTAACGCAAATGTGTTATTGGGCAATCGTTAAAGTTAATTTCATAAGTTGCGAATATCATCAGCGATGCGGTAACATTCGGAATACAATGGAGCACAATACATTACATGCAAGTACTTTACCTCACCTTAATAGTTAAAATACTTTAGAATTGGGTCGAGAGAAACGTTTTTTGAACATTTCATTAAAGTATGTGAAGCGTGTAGAGGCGAGAATAATTACGTCATTGAATTTAATGCTTTCTGCATCTTTTCGCGGATCAAACATAAATTACACGAGGATATAATCAAGATTAACCAGAGACTACGAAACATCAGCTTCAACTTTAGTGGAAAAAAGTTGAAGCTGATGTTTCGTGTTGAAATCAAAAACAAATTTTGCTACAAATCACGGCAAAACTTCGTGGCAAAATAAGAACAGTCACATACTCGTGACTGATCGATCAGTTATATACTCGTGTAGTTGTTTTAACGCTCAACGCGGATGCTTGCAGCATAAAGCGACTTTGCTTAGAGCGTTGTAATTCATGGCCGTTGGTAACGTGGGATTAATTAATAATTGTTTGTTTCTTGATTATGATACTACTGATCTTAAGTTAGGTTATGATAGGAATAACTACAACTTACTTTATTGGAAATTTGAGAAATAATACACAATATTTGAATATTTGTTATTTTCATACCTAATATCGATACAACACTGCGGTTACATTGACGTCGAGTATAGTACAAACAGGACAAATGCAATGTATTATTAACCCCAATGTAATACCGAATTGCAATTTAAATTAATAAATGGCATTTGTACTTTACACGTAACAGAAATGCTAGTTCGAACTATATTTTACCACCCCTTAAAATAAATGTACAATAAAAATGTAATGTTTATTTTTTTCCATTGATTATTACTCGAAAAAATGTTTTAAGCTTGTGATTACTTACATTTCTTGCGAAAATCATGCGCTAAATCATAGCATTATTTAACTAGCACGAATATTTTACTATTGATAAAAATTTACCAGTAGTGAACAAACGCAGACACGATATAATCTCATTAGTAAGAACCGCAAAGGGTGTAATTGACAAGTTTTAATGTGTTCATCACATGCACATATACAGTATGGAATTAAAGAGGTCAAATGCGTCGAAAGCAGGTTAATGATATTTTGGAATCTCTATGTCAAGTGGCTTTATTTCGTTATTAATATAATATCATTATTACATAGCTCATCCCGCAACGCGAGTAACAATAACTTACATTGTTTTGGCATTCCTATCGCTTACTACATTGCATTAATTTCGTCATGCTTACAAAATTTACTAATGGTAATAATAACATAATACAAAATTTATTCAGTAATGATTCTTTTTTATTCTCCTAATTAACTGATTTTTTAAATTATTTCCGAGAGTTGGTTAAGACTATAAGCAAATAATCAATACTTTTTATTTGAATTCTCTCTTTACCATTTTTACGTCACTGAAGTATAATAAAATTTGTTTTCAAATTTGCCAATAAACGTTAAACGCTTAAATTACTTAGTTCATCCTTCGCTTGACTAAACACTTTTACCAATTTCAAAATAATTACCAGTAAATCTACCTGAGCTTTCACCGAAATGAGATGTCATCTAGCGAAGACTTCTATTTTCGTCTGTCGGTCTCATCGCTCTTTCTCATAAATCTATCCTGTCGATGTTACGGCTAATAGGGTTAGTTGGGACAAGTTAATAGTTTCCGCTTTTTACAGGACTACTTCATTCCTGTTTCCTATTTCATTTAATTATAGTCTATTTTTGTTTACTTGATGACTTGGAATATATTTTACAACTGATGGATTCAAGAAATTATTTGATGCTTCTTCTTTGTCTCATAAAAATGTGTGTGAATCTATTCTGTCACAGGAACATCCTATCAGGATTGGCTGCGACAACTTAATGGTTTCCTCTCTTAACTGAACCACTCCATTAGGTTTTCCTGTTTCGGTTAATGCAGATTATAGTCTTCTTTTATTCAAATAAGCTTGTTCGTTTAGTTTCTGTTTTAATAATGAGTGTTAGATTTTTGGATCTCAATGTGTCGTTACCACAGATTATTGATGATCTTTAAGTTATGTAAACGTAATTACAATTATCTTTAGACTCTAAGAAAGATGTAGTTTTCTAAGCTATACTATTTAAAAGGAAATCTACATTATGTACTTGCGATCGTATCGAAGGACATAATGATAACATAATAGTCGTTACATTAGCATAAGTACCAAGTCATGAATGATTGAAATTTTAATCAATGCCTCCGTAACTTTTTACAACATTCATCCATCACTGAAAAGGGGATAGGATCCATGTATCGATCCGGAAAAACATGTCTGCATCAGGAATAGGGTGGCGCCACAAGCTGTGGGACTATTAATAGAGGTGACCGTACTGAGCCATAGTTCGTTTATGGGGAACTTGTTGTGTCGTAACGTCCCTGCAATTATTTAAATTGATAATAAGAAACGTATTATTTCTGTAAGACGGACGGATGGCAATAAATTAAGACAAAAAAGATCTTTTGCTAATTTCGTTCAATTGTGGATGTGATATTCCTTGTCCATCATATTGATTGTTTCTCTATACTGATTACTGTAGTGTATTAAATTTTGTATGTGGCTATAACTGTGCAAGTCATTAATTTACTTGTTTTTATTTGTAACATATATATTTTTTTCATTCAAACTTATCGCAGTTCGTTCTTTAAGTACTTTCTGAGTGAAAACGAAATGAGTACAAGTGAAACAAGTATCGAACTTGACGATTTAACTACTAGCTTTCTAGAAATAGTGGTATTGCTTGTACAAACAATGCTGGATATTACGACTACTATGATTTAATTTATGCATTGAAACCAGCATAAAATCCACATTTTCAATATGCTATTTATCAAGGAACAATTTTCCGTGCAAATTGGATAATAGGTGTGCCCAGTATCGCTTTCTGTCACTATGCATCTTCTAACGGTCTATCTTGTTATCTTGTTCGATTACACGTCATTACTATGTCGCCTCGGGCCGAATACAATAATACAACTTCGGATTTAATAAAGCCTAGCGGAGAGAGCCACGCTAAAGTGTTGGGGCCAGTGAAGCTTAGTCATTATTTTGTTAGCGTTTCAGTGAAAACACTTAGAAATCCTCGACCAAATTGCCGGTTCTGGATTTATCGCACGCGAACCTGAACGGTCGCAATCTCAAGTCTATATTTACGAATCTAAAAAATGTTGCATTATGATTTGGGTGACGCTTCCTATACTTTATTTTGTTCATGTATTGCTCATTTACTTTTTTAGAAATTTAGCTATTACATGTATATTATTTTTCTAGTTTAAATTTTCTGCAATGCTGTAGGTTTTATTGCTATTGCTTGCTAGAAATTGTTACTTCGCGCATCGATGCGTTTGATGGTGTTTCAAATATTAACGTTTTTACTATTAACACATTCTTAGAATTGAGTTTGAGAGAATACTGTAAATCCCGAGAAAGTGGACACATCCTAATTTCCAGCGTATTAAGTACTAATTTCTTGCTATCTAGCAAATCTTAAAAGCTATTAGTATAAGGCGTATAAACTAACCCAGCGAAATGAATTAATTGTTCAGCGCTGTAATAAAATGCAATGCTTTCTACCGGCAGTACATTCAACATTTGCGAAACAAAGTGTTTTATAGTCCATTTCATTGGATATTAAAGTCTTCCGGCGCGTTATCGGCATTGCCCAGTATACAATATGGCCGGCTAAGACAAATCGTCTAGCCCATTGCACTGACACAACAACACGCAATTTCTCTCGATCGTTTCAGGAGATATACCCTTGTGGAAGCATAATGTAGACTTGCTTGCGGCTTTGGTTGCGTGACTGGCGTACGCCTTTTTTCCTTATTGAGGTATTGAATACATTGGTGGTCGATACGATCATTTGAATGTGCCGAGAGCTTTGATGGAATGTAATCTGCATCGTCAGATGCACGAAGCGTAGAAACAAGTGCAGTAAATTGACGCATATGTTTTCATTTGATAGAGTTAAAGTTAGATAAACAATTGGAATTATTGTAATGAAGGAAAGTTTATCGCGACTTTCCGTCTCAATAAACATACTAAGCAATGGAAGCCCTTACGTTAATTATTGTAGAATATATTGGCTATAATATAAATTCAAGCGTCGTGCGACTGAAGCCAGCCGTATGTTCCGTTTAGATTTGAAAGCGAGATGTGGGTTTTAACGATCATTGTTACTCGTAAGTGAGGGTAATTATGTGAAGGTAACTTGTGTAAATTATAGTAGCGATTTTAAATCGAATTAGAAACGTTCGTCATTATGAACGTTTACCTTACTCCGCTTAATTAGAGATTTGTCAGCATCTTCCAACGTTCATTACAGTGATTTTTCAATTTGTATTTACCGAGTCTAACTGCAAATATGTTTCCAAATGGCATATAATAGCCATATTAGTCTTCTTAGGGGCTAAAACACACAAATTCCTGTTGCTTCAGTAAAATTCTATACATTTGGTACTTATTATTATCAGACTTGTTTTTATAGTTACCATCGAGCTTCTGATCTTCAAAGCGGAATACTCTTTTTTTAAGGTTCAGCGACCACATCGTCCCGTAAAGTATATGGAGGATATACAAACTTCTATACAATTCAGTACTAAAGAAACACTTATTACACGCGGATTACTTAGAACTGAAATTCTGTTGTAACTTTAATGATTAAATGAAATGAAAAATCAAACAGTAGTAACGATATATAATTTTCTGCGTTCTATTGACACAATTGCAGATTGTCTTATTATCGTGTGTGCTTAAGTGTTATACTGCTATTGAAAATTTTATTGATCATAAAATTGCATAGTCGTATGAAACTGAATTCCCACCGGCATAATTACTTTTGAAGGTTGTTTATCTTTACAACCTCGCTGAATTCAACTTTGTTTATTGAATTCAAATGTTAGTTGGATATTTTGGTGCAGTAAATTTTGTACCTGCTTTCGTCTCCTAATCTACACTTCAAGAACAAGTTATCAAAAGCATTGTCAGATGTGTCGTAACTGCATTTATTAGAATGTCTTCCTATAATACAATTAATCTTTTGATTGCGACTTGAATGCTTTAATCGTGATTTCAACGGCAAAATCTAATTAGTTCTTATCCGATAACATTTGAATGGAGTAGTCTCTCATAGTCGTAATCTATTCAACCTGTGTGTAATGCCTAATTAGACGGTTAGTCTTAAGTTTGAATGCATCGTTATTGTAAGGTTCGGGTCGCGTGGGTTGCGCCTCGAC
>DWTU01003843.1:0-10068 GCA_018251515.1 Cecropterus confusis
CCTCACAATGTTTTCCTTCGCCGTAAAGCAGTGATAATTAACTTCTAATACGCACATATTTTTTTAGAAAAATCCGTGAATTCGAATCTCGGACTCTCGATAGAGAGGCCGAGTTTCAAACATTCGGCTATTACTGCCTCGTTACTTGTTTTGCTAAAATTTTATTAAAATCAATTACAACAGATTTATAGCTAATAAACTTCAGTACTTGATTTTATGATCTGTAAGTACATCCTTTTCTCTGAACTCAACAAGCGTCGTAACACTTCGTTTTAGTATTGTCAGTTGTGTTATAATGAAACTGCTTTGAAGTTTAACTTCTATAACATAATAGTACTATTTAGGTGCAATCACTATTATGTAACATTCTTAAAGCTTTTAAAAGATAATAAGTACGTTAAATTTCAACTCATAAAAAAGAAAAAAAAATCGAAAAGCTGTTCTCTGTTAAAGTATTATTAGTTCTACAAAATAGGTATAAAAAGCTAGAGGAAATCAATAACCTTACAACTTGAGATCTTCATACTGCGATAGACGATGTCGGAAAGTTCGAAGATTACCATAAATTAGCCATTGGTTACGGATGGAATTGGTAATTTCGCCAATCATGATTTGCTGAGACGACTTCTCATCTACATATGACCGGCAATATTCTAGAATTGAACCGTTGTCATAATATTATCTATTGTCAAAGGTTATTTGCGTACATTTGTGATTATTCGAGTTGTTTTATAAAATGTTTCAAATATTTTAAATTATATTTTTGTTATTGGTAGATATTTTATAGGTAGATTGGGTTAGTTATGATGAGCCCATTGTAGAAAATATCATTTAGTTATATGTATACGGGCTAATATACAACAGTGCATAACTTTTTGCATTTTTATTTGTCTTTTAAATACCTAATAATCTATACTAATAAAATTTGGTAGATATTGACGAGCTTTTGTGTTTGTTGATAAAAATTTGGATAATTTATGATTATGGTTTCGATCGCTGTGTGAACTACTCGTATTTTAAATTTTATTGTATAAATTAACATTTAATTAATTAATTAAATGTTTTGTATTGACATTTAGATATACCTAAAATGTCGATATGTTATGATTGTAGATAATTATTTGTGTAAAAACTGTATAATTTCCTTTTTAGGCTCGTAAATGTCAGTTTCATTTTTAATATTATTATAAAAGAAAATGAAAGTATGCTAACAATGTAGGGGATGTCAGGAAAAGCTGGCAGGCGATTGCAGGCGACTGGGTAGGGCCGATCCATTTCTGCCTGCTTGCCCTCCGAATACGCTACGATCGTCTTCATGGTGGAGAGCCCCCGCACCGGTCTTCGGTCACTCCAACGCACCTCAGGATGCCATTCATTGACACAAGCGATCCAGCTCACGCAAAATACTGTCACTCCCGCCAACAAAAACTTTGTCACGCGGACAAACTTCCTTGCGGAACACGGCATTGCGGTTACCGTTCAATGCATTTGAGTATTAGAGAACATAGGTTGATGTTTTGACGTTGGGGTTCGTCGACGGCGTGGTGAAGCCGGGGTATCGCGGATGAGCGCGGGGCGCATGCGTTCGGAGCGCGCTACCATGGCGGACTGCGGCGGATCAGCTGATAGCGTATCAACAATGCGTCCCTCCCGGCTAATCGTTCTAAACGCTTGCGGACGTGGAAGTCTAGTTTTCTATACCAGTTTTTGCTCGTGAATCTTCTTTTGCACGACGTGAACGTACTTCTAATCATGGCGTTCTTATAAAAAGGCGAGTGGACTTGTTATCTGGCCGTTTGTTTAATTGCGTAAGATCGATTATAAACGGGTTGCACTGCAATTATTGGGCTGGTCTGATGTTTAAGACGAAGCCGTTTCCACGGACGTCTCATTTACATAATAGCCTTATTTAACACGTCGTACTCAATCTGATATATCTCTAACTCTGATAACTAAACTCGAAACTTATCTGCATTAAGGGATCAGAAAACTCAAATGTTAGTCATTACTAAACGTTTAAGTACTGGTTCAGGAGTATTTATTTTATTTGCGATAACCATCCCTTACGTAAAACAGATTACAGGGACTTGGTACATATTCGGAATGATCTAATTGCATACGAAGAATGTTATTTCGTAATGAACTCTGTAAACCTCTCAAGGTTTTACGTATATTCCACAGAGTTATAAAAAAGGTACGGTTTAATATTAAACGCTGATGATTTTTTGTTTGCGGTAAGTGTAAGGGTCGGTAGTAAGTAGTGTCCGACCGAAGCTTCGGCTTCGGCTTCGGCCACATTTGGCCAAAAAACTACGTTCGGCTTCGCCTAAAATGGGCCGAAGTCTTGACCGAAGCCGAAGGTTTTCAGCAAGCGCCAAAATTGAACAAACTGTAAGGAATGTACAACTACGCGATGGAGATGGTGAAGAACAGGGGTAGGCGCACTCCCTTGTGGATTTGCAATGCCAGTTGCGTTTGAAATTCACATTATTCGAAATGTTATCATCTTTGTATCAATTTTCAGCTTTTCAATTTATAGTTTTGTTCAAGTAGCAAATTAATTGTTATTAGATCTACAAGTCGTTTACCTACAGTCAACATCGAAAAATATAGAAAGTATAGAAAAATCATGTTATACTTTTTATGGAAAAGTTTTTTAAATCGTTAAAATATTTGCTTTTAGCTAATTTGAAACTAAATTTGTATATGTTTTTGTACCTTCGGCTTCGGCTTCGACTGAACTTTGTGACGATAGCTAGACGGCTAGACGGCTTCGACTACGGCCATAAATCGACCTTTGGTCGGTCACTAGTGGTAAGAGACAATATATTTTCGAGACGTTTTAAATTTGCTCATACCGGTAGCAACACATCTGTGTCCAACCTCAGATAAAGCAATTATCAATTACAAATGTTTATGGCCTTTATCATCAGAAGAACTGTATGCTCGCTTAATACGTAGTAGTTATATAAAAAATCGTATTGCTTATGTTACTATGATTACTTTAAAAAAATCAATTATTGTTCAATTAAAATTTATGATTATTGAAAATTCGGTCTTAACTATGTTATCTACCACCTAATTATCTGCTACTACACAGTCACCATTATACTGTAATATGCTTTACGTGATACATTGAACGAGATATTACTATGAAAACAAAAGGCCCGACTGCCAAAACTGAAATTAGCAATCGGTTTTTTATTAATATTTAATTTAACGCTTTTTGTGAGTTACGTCAAAATAGAAACATAAATGTGTTTTTTGATTTATTTACTAGCTTTTATTTGATAAATAAAAAGTCACCATTTTACTTTTTTTTTCCTTATTTACAGCCCTTATTTTCAAAAAATTATATGGCTTTTGTCATTCTGCAAACTGCGAAGATTTTAATGATATGTCATATGTCACAATCTTTCCAGCCGTTTGGGCTGTAGCGCGTGCCAACGAAATGGAAATACATATATATACTTACGTACAAACATACTTACGTACGCTCCAAAAACATTACCCTCCTTCTGACGTAGTCGAGTAAATATACTCCTTATTTGTAGTAAAACTTACTGTTAGGTCGCGAAGTTTTTCTAATACTACATTGTATGTAACTCGATATTGTGGGTTATTTTATAGTAAGTTATTTCACATTAGCCAGGATCTAACAGGCCATCTTAAAACAATTTTCTTAGCCGTCAGCTAGAGGGTTTTGTTTCTTTTGTGCTGCCCGTCACCTGTATGTTTAACAAAGTATGGACCTCCCGTTTGTTAGACCTCTTTTAGTTAGATAAATGTTATTCATGCTGGCATTTTGAAGATACTCTTGGCATATTATAGATAAAAATATATTGAATACTATACTATACTTATACTATTTCTATGCCTTTTTTATTATATATATTGCTAAAAATGTACAGTTTATACTAGAAGAAAAATAAGTATATGTTTATTAAAGGCATATTTTTATTTTTTTGTTATCATGATTTCGATTTTTGATCTTGTTGCATATGAAGGAAATCCTGTCGGTTAGAGGTGGTTTCTTAACCACACCGTTCAGTACAGTGGCGGATCCAGACTTTTGTAAGGGGTTTGACTAATTTAACAGTCCTTTATCAGTTTTTCAGATAATTAATTGCTCTTTGTATGCGTAAGAGAAAAACAGGTATCATATGTGGAAAAAAGTAAATATGCAGCCCCGAAATAAGTAGGAAAGCCAGTGATGGACTAAAGTACGTGATTTTTGATTACGAGAGGGTGCATATTTAAGCCCCTGACTCACTGATCTAAAAACTAAAGAAGAATTCTATTCACATGAAAGGTATTTATTTATCTCAATAATATTTTATAAGCATTAAAGTTTCTCCTTTCGATCAGGTCGTGAGATGTTTCTCTATGTCGTTAAAAGGCACTTTATTACAACAACATAAACATCGCTAAGCTACTCTTTTATCGGCGTATTTGATAGACTCAGATAAGTTTTATTATCATAAGCTTTGTATATTGAACTGATTACTGACCACTCAGGCAGAACTTGTTTAGCTAAGTTGTTAATATACTCGCATGCTGCTCGTACTTAGACTTGCAGTAGTATTTTTTCTATTTATGCATCGTGGGAAAATTATATCTCTAACCTGCTCTTAGATACCTATATAGATATTATGGAAACACGCAGGTACAGGAAATCTAAATATAAACATGAACTTTTTCTTTTTGCAAGAGTTACATCTTTAGGTGCCTGAGACATGAAATGTTCGCTTGGCGCTGAAAGCGTAATCCTTGAGCGAATATCGGAAAAATTATTAAAATTAAAATATAGTATATATCGCAAATGATACAAAGTAGATAAATATTACACAAAAGATTAAAAAGAAACCTCGATTTCTAAAACATATTTTAGTGGCAAAAAATAATAATGTAGTAGCCCAGTTAAATACTCAATATTAGTAATATTTTAATCTAAAAGTCATCGTGTCAGGGGACCGCTAGTAAATTTGATTTGATTTCAGTCATAGTTCTAAAGTCGGCGCTCATATACTTGTATACATAGACTCGTCGTCGTAATCTACCGAAATACTTAGGGACCATGTACTATTTGCAATATAAGTACTAATCCAACAAACTATACAATGAAAAATTTGATCTTCAGTTCCTCAACCCATATATGATGCAGGCATAGGATAATTCGAACGAAAACTACTATGCAGAGGTATAAGATGAAAATTTTGACCTTCAACTCCTCAAACCTGATGATGCATGGTACTACAAGCCTAATTTATGGCTTAGCATTAGGTTGAGCTGTATTGAATTATATTGAATGGATTAGGTTAGGTTGGAACATAATAGAAAACATAAAACTAAGCGAGCAGGGCCCGGCAGCGACCTGCGAGCGGTTGCGCGCACTTAATGTTTATTCATATAAGTTTTGTTAGTTATGGCCTAGGACTAAATTTTACATTTATGTTGTAAGTTGAATTTACGTTTGTATATATGTTTCAATGATTTCGTGTGGATTTCTATTTACGAAGCAAAATTAGTGATACTATATGAAGACAAATATAAGTGTATCATCACTAAAAACCGCGAAAAAAATGTTTTAACAAAAAATAGAGACCGACGTCTACACCACAAAAAGGCAAAAAAATAATTTAAATATATGTTGATTTCTTACATACAGAGTATATAGCACATACTTTTGAAGTCGGCGCTCATATACTTGTAGGACACGTAGATTTGTCGTCGTGATCTAGGGAAATATGTTGAGCGCCGACTTTGGGACTATGTACTGTGTATGTACTAACCTAACATATACTTCAATTATTTTTTACTTTTTTGTGGAATGGAAGTCGGTTTCTGTTTTCTGTTATTTTTTTTTGTGGCATAGTCGATGTTATTTATTGATATCCTTTTATTAATAGGATTTAATAATTTTAGGACCGTCGATTTATTCTTATTAAAGCTATTATCTTAGTTTACTTAAAATAACTCGATATACCTTAAGTTGAACTACTATTTTGATTTTTTAAATATAATTTGCCCGTAATTTCTTTGTTTTATTAATAATTTTACATTGCTTACTTAATTCTGATGGTCACTGGTTAATATTAGTCACTTAATTTTAACACAAAGTGGGAATAAGAGGTATTTATTGCAAAAAACTGCGTTTTGCTCCAATATCAAAATTGTGATGTGATGAGTCGACTGCACATTTTGAGAAGTTTCTTAAAATGCGCAGTCGACTCATTATGCGAGAATAATTACAAACAGAGTAGATAATTTCAAGATTTTGAGTACTAACACGTGTGTACATGAAAACATGAGGTCCGTAATACATTCTATTCGTTCTATTTTAGTGCCACATTCTTGTATTGTTGTATTCAGCAGACAGTCTTTTCTATAAATGGTTACCGAACAAAAACATGTGATGGATTTACAAAAGAACCTGCCAGTTGTGTGGGCAACGTGTTTGTAGCCAACTGTCGTTATTGTCACTATCCTTGACACACGTGCACATTTTCTTTTTTATATAGATTTTTCTACATACGATACATTAATATGCTCGTATAGCTATAGAACATAGCAACTTGTATAAAGCAGTGATAGCTAAATGGTTGAAATTCGGCCTCTTAATCGAGGGTCTGAGGTTCGTATGCCAGGCACTGAATATTTTGTGGGTATTTGATTAAATTATGGGCGTATTAGAAATTAATTATCAATGTTTGTTTCCAATCTTGTATTGTTGCCAAAATTATTTCTGCAGATATATTCTGCGTTATTTAATACATATATAGACGACGCGCGTGGCGGAGCGGTCACCAAACCGGTCTGTCACGCAGTGGGTCCCGGGTTCGATCCCCGGCTAGACGGACATCTGAATGTTGAGTTTAGATTTCTGTTCTGGGTCTGGGTGTTTGTGTATTCGTCTTTGTGTGTCCATGGCACCCACGACACAGGAAAAATTCCTACTGTGGGGCTATGAGTGTAGAAAGTGTTTAAAAAAAAAGTGTGTTTAAAAAAATATATGTCATACATAAAAGTGATGTTCAGCTTATAACTTGCGTAAATAACAAACAAACTGATAGTGAATCCAAATTATTCCAATTATATCAAAATAAATTCAAATTCAAGTAATACAATAAAATTATATTACTCTTGAGATATCGAAATGAATAATTTGCAAAAAAAATAACAAGAGAATTTAATTCGGTCGCTGAATCACTTAAAGTGTAGAAAAGAGTATTAAGGAAAGTAAATAATAAGCATAATTCAATGCCAGAGCATTGAATTGTATGTACCGACATATAACCGGCTCTTCTTAGATAGACTAAGAAGAGCCGGTTATATGTAGGTACATACAATTTATGTAACATGAAATTAGTGTTTGCACGGATATAAGGTAAAAGTCTTTGCACTATGTGCCTGTTTGGTTGACATCAAAATTTATCATGACTCAGTATTCCGAGTACAAGTTATAACGATACAAGTTGGTTCAGTGTCAGGGTACAATAATGGAAGTCGATTAATAGTAGGAGATGTCGCTTTACCTCGTAAATATCTCTAGACAATTTAATAAACACATCAAGGCTTAAATGCTTTTTCAATAGGTCCAGATTACATCGGGAGTATTAATTTGATAAGTCGTGTAGCTCCTGTGCGGTATAATTGCTGGTAGTACAGCTAGTGTTACCACATGTAAACCAGAGAAAAACAGGACATAGCTTCGAAAAGGTTTTTACGCAAAGAATGAAAAATAGAGTACTGAAATTTGTCTATCGTACGTTGATAATAAGATTTTAGGATGCCATTCTCAAAGATTATTGTTATTTGTTCTATAACTTTAAAAAAGTGTTCGAAAAATTAATTGTAAAAATATATTTATGTAGTAGTCGGCTCTTTCCCGTCACTCTGGAGCCACTCGTATCCTACGGTTTCATAAAATTCTTGTCATATAAACCACGTTGACGCATGCCACGAAGAAACAGGTTAATTTACGCATGCGGGTGAGACACGCACGGGCATGTCAGCCTGCGTGACAATAAAATAGACCTAATGCCTTTACGTATTGGGACATCCTAAAAACTCGTTAATATTTGTCTTTTGCCTGAGGCTAACTCTCTATTAGGTCTTTTTTATTGTCACGCAGGCTTATATGCCCGCGCGTGTCTACCCGCATGCAAGCCTGCGTGACAATAAAAAAGACCTATTGGTTTTACAAATTGGGACGTCCTAAAAACTCGTTAATACTTGCGTTTTGCCTGAGGCTAACTTTGTGTAGGTGGTCTGGTGGACTATATAATTAACGAACGTTTTGATTACCACCGCCAGCTATAATTTAATCATTAATGTCAACTTTAATTTATTTAGTCAAGATTAAGATGTAAAAACAAATAGTGGATACTTTTTAATTGAGTATCTATCCATTTATTGATTTTATTTGTTTACTACTTTGTGATTCGTTTCATTACTGACTCCGAAGTACTATGATTGCGGATGATTGTTATTATACAATTGAATCAATATATGAGTACACAGCTCAAACGGTGTTAAGTGGTTACTGCCGTTCATACAAATCTACAGCAGACATAAATACAGCTGGCTAATACTAGTGGTATTAGTTGTATTTATCTAATCTCAACGACGACAACAATATCTCCATACATATATCTAAGGAAGATATATGTATGGAGATATTGGTGTCGTACATACTGTTTTATAGATATTACGTATGTTTTTTCTCACGGCGTACTGTTAATAATTAGTATATTGCTTAGCGCTGGGACAGAAATTAGACAAATATATTTTAGTGTTTTGCTTTGAGTAAGTATTGAGTGCTGAAATCTTACGTAAGAGATGTTATTGTATTATGCATTTACCTACTATGTAAATCATGCATTTTTTACATTAGAATAGGTGTGAGTTGGACATCGATCTTATCTGATGCATTTACCATCTAATGAGGACTCAGATGAGCACGCTTACCAAGAAGAAGCCTAGTCACTCCTAATTTAAATAAGTATAAATTTTGTTTTTCATTCTCTGAAATGCTTCTTGTTTTATAATATGGAAGTAGGAAAGGAGTATGCAGTCCACCTGATAGTAAGTAGTCACTGCCACCCTTGGAAATCTGTAATCAACCCTAGATAAGGTATTTTAGGGTCTTATCTGAGATTTGTCACAGATGCGGTGCCCGGAGGACTAAGTTGAAACGCCTCGGATAAGTATCTCTCCCTTACCCCATTTTCAGGCCAGAACACAGTAGCAGGTAACACTGCTGTTATATAATGTACAAAGTAATGCTGGTTACTGTAATAAATTACTGTATTAATGCTTCATTGCATGCGACAGTCATCTGACAAAACACAAATCATAAGAATCTTTGAAACAAAAAATCGATGAGTGTGATGATGCATAAAATTATTTCCTGTTACTGTTTATAAGCTGTTCCCACAACGAGCCAATTTGTGGACAAAAAACGATAATTGTATATTTTGTGGTTTCCTCTCTGTTTTTGCAAATCGCTAACCCTATAGATTGTTAAGACAAAAGGATGCAAAGATTACCGCAATAGTTCCGTAATGAGAGGGTTCAGTAATTGTTATTGCTCACCGAAGCTGAATTTAGTGCCAGTAATATATGTCTTAAATCTGTAAATCGCCTTTTAAGTATCTATTTTGCGGAGATCAGTAATCATTCGCGTCTATTAACATAGCTGGTTTCCAATTTTTATACAGAAGTGTATATTATTTCTTTTAACAGTGTTATTAGAATTTATTGGAAAAAAATCTTGAACATTTTAATTCTTCATGGAGTTAATATGCGCTTCTTACTTTGCCAATTTCAGCATGAGAATCATTCACAAAGAAATGTATTTGGCTTATAATCGTCTATGTTTTTTAGGGAGAACATCTGTTCCTTTCTTTCAAACTAAAATCTACCACGGGAACGACACAAAATAAAATAGTTTATTTATTCTGACGTATGTGAGACGACCAGCGTGGATGAGCGGTCAC
The DNA here is from genome assembly GCA_018251515.1 of Cecropterus confusis. Lineage (NCBI taxonomy): Eukaryota > Metazoa > Arthropoda > Insecta > Lepidoptera > Hesperiidae > Cecropterus > Cecropterus confusis. The sequence goes on from DWTU01003843.1 coordinate 10,002, forward strand.
CATACCGGTCTGACACGCAGTGGGTCCCGGGTTTGATCCCCGGCCAGACAGACATCTGAATGATGAG
>DWTU01003844.1:0-10067 GCA_018251515.1 Cecropterus confusis
ATTTTTTTATTGATAATTTAACTGCCTGAATTTAGTTAAACCTATAACTTGGAAGTTAGTAGAACGAGCATGGCTCAACCGGGGACAACCGCTACACCATTTCTAACGTGAAGCAGTTCTTGCGTTTCGATGAAAGAGTGTAGTTGCAGGCTCACATTGATGCCACTATCTTAGACCTGGGAGGAATAACTCATTTGTGATTGACTTCAGGTAGAACCTTTATTCTGTATGAATTTGCTTACAGATGTCCATGAGCGGTGGTGACCACGTACCGGCAGGTGGACGGCATGCTCGCTCAAACTCGCTTGCTTGAACAAGCGTTCAATGCTATATAAAATAGTATCAATGATTCCTGACATTTTAAACTGACAACGACATGACAAACTAAATTTCGGCCCAAATATCCAAACCAATAAATCTTTTCTATACCAAATGATCGTGAATCAATCCAAAACATTGTGACAGAGCTACACGATTTTAATTTAGAGCCGGCAGTCAATAAAATCACACACTCAAAACGGAACACAAAGCTCGGAAATAAATCATTCATAACATTCAACACTTGCGATGAAGCGATTGAAAAAAGTACGGCCATTGAATCGTTAACAATGAAATTCGCTATAAAAAAGATTCGAAAAACGGCGTAGTGACTATAGGCGGAGCGACTTAAAAAAATACTTTTTAAATTGTTGTTTTTGTTTTTTTTTCTCGGGTTTAATTCCTTGTTCCTATATTTTATAAAGTACAATGTTATGTATAAAAACAATTTTATTGTTACTACAATAGGTCATTTATTATTAGGTACTTGATAAAATATTTTAATTGCTTAAATTTACTAAATAAATCGTCTAGATTATGGCTATTGCTCGAAAATTGCTCTAAATTATTACTATTTATTTATATCGCCAATACTTTCAGTTAAATTCAATACTATGAAATTTATATCAAGCCAGAGACATTGTGTATTATTATATTGCTAAATAATTAAAAAGATAAAAGATTTTCAGTAACATACAGTAGCTGTTCAAGTTATAGCAGTAACAATAATCGAGTTGTAAGAAACATACTCGTATAAGAAGCAACGATAACCGCTTATCCCTTGTTCCGGACAACAAGAATTGCCGTAACAAAGCCCCCAGTTTATTTGCTAAAAATAATAACAAACTGTAGAACAATAATACTTGTCCATTGTTTTATAATGCACATTGTATGGCACTGGAATAAGGATGTTTCACTCACTGTAAAGGACTTGTCACAGTGTAGCCAAGAAACTGTACAGCAATATATTTCGAAGTTACGAATGGTTTGGTATTAAGAAATCTTAGTATTTCTAATCCTCAACAAATATTTATGATAATTCAAAAAATTATTGGCATAAGAGATGTTAATAATATCACTTTAATATTATGTAAAAATAATACTTTTTGCTTACTGTGACGTAAGTTATAATTAATCATTTATTATACTCATTCATTATATAAACATAAAGGAATAACTATCTAATTATGACTTATTTGTGTATATTTATCAAACTTCATATATAATATATCATATTCAGATATGTTAATTTCATGTTTACTAATTTAATAAAATTTATCGGCTATAGTAAGTTCGTTTATGGTAGAACGAGTTAATAAGGATGTTCCACTCACCTTAAAAGAAATTCAGTCATTATCAAACCGTTCCATTCAGCTCTTGCTCCACATTTCATCTCGGTTTTCCATTTTGTTTTTTTTTTGCTTCAAATTTTACTGCTCTTTATAAAGAATTTTCGTATAATTTTTGTTTTGTTATTTCGTTATTTCAAGCTTCGCTTAAAGTTTGCGGAAAGAAAATATTTACAGTTTCAGGTTAAATTACAACATCGCCTTAATTAAGAACGTCGATCTCCTCTACTTCATACGTACCTATCTTTTTAAAAAATGTATTTAATTTATATACCACCTTATTTCATCATCAATATAGATGATGTGTGATGTGATGAAGACTTTAATGATAACAGAACAGGCACTATTATTTTTAAGTGTATCGCAAACATGAAATTCTAATTACAAGTGCAACCACTTAACTTAACAAGATATTAAGAGCATTGCAACGCAAACAACAAACAAAGTGTACGCAAACTCTAAGATATTTGGAAATCTCGACACGTCGCAGTACTTTCGCGTACAAATAACGAAAATTAGCGACGAGACTTTTATGCTTTACAAACAGCTCGTAGCACCAAAAACAAGAAACTATTTAACGTTTAACTTTCGAAAAGTATTTGCTGTGAAAACACAAGTTCGAGTCTTGAATGACGAATAAATAAAACTGGCTCGACAAACATGCCCTGAGGAACTCTTTAGGGAATTTAATGCATAAGACGAGGATTTCACTTCGTTGAGCCCCACACTCTTTATTGCTTGCTGATATTAGACCGGTAAAAGTAGGCAGACAATTATTCGTAACACCAAAATTAGCATATTCGCGGACGAACCGCACGCGATGTTACCATTGGTTTGTAATAGTTCCTCGAAAACGGAAGCCCATTACCGTTTTTACTAATTTACATGCGCCCGTTATCTGTAGCTGAGACGCAATGTACGTGTTGCAAGTTTATTCGTTGGATAATTGAGTGGGAACTGATGGAAACGAGGCATGGGATAGCAGGCATCTGCATTAGGTGTTATCGAACCCTTATCAGACGGTTGTATACGCTCGGGCAAGCGCATTCGCTAATCGCTGCATCGTCTCTCCCTATAGATTGTAGTAGATAATAGCATGAGGGCCTTATATCCGGAATGAAGGGAGACCCAATAGAGATTAGGAGCAATTTGCCGAGCGTTGCCAAAATAAGATATCTCGTGATTGAAGGGGAGACACACGGAAATTATGGCTTATATATTAAGTCTGCTGACTCATAATAACTTTCAATTTAATTCTTACTTATTTTTATTCAATCGGTTTGTTTTGTTAACAAGTCATTACTGACCAAAGATATATTGTGTATACATAATACTTACTTATTTTTTTCTATATAATTTTATCAATATCGAGAATAAACAAAAAATCTACGTGAAGGATATGTTATGAAATCGAGTTTACTGTTCGACGCTCGTAAGCCCTTACGTAATTCGGATTCAAATATCGCCAATAACACGAAATGCGGAACTTCAAAGGAATGGCAAACAAGGTTCATCCTCGCCCTCATTACGTAGGCACTTTTTGTTTTGCTCGTCCGCATTATACGAGTATCGTTGGATTGATTCGAATTCGAGTTAGGTCGAGTTTTATGCATTATACATGTGACCTTACAATCATACTGTTGCTTGTACGCGTTATACGCGAAGATCCAATCTTCTGATTGTTTCAAATTGAAGAACACAGTGCAGTACAAGGAGAGAGTCATTTTATTTCTTTTGTCCAATCAACCTCTTATTTATATTTTTGGCAATATTTACCTAATCTCATAGAAAATGTATAAAGGAAATAACAAAGTAATAGTACCTATGGAAATAATTTTGTTAGTGCCAGTTAATTCAATTTTTCTTTTTGATAATATAGAAGAAGCAAACAAGCAAATAGGTCACCTGATGATAAAATCACCACTGCCATACGTGGATATTAATAGAACTTAAGAGACTGAGTCTCTTTTATAATTAGTTGCTACCCCTGAGGCCTAAATTGGAACTTCTTGGATACTTATCCTAGATTTCTCAATTACCATACCCTTCAAGCCAGAAAACAGCAGCATTGTTTTTTGAAGAATCTGACCGCATAGGTTTCTTCCACCTTCCTCTTACTACACTTTACAGCGTAATCAATAATAAGTTGATATATAAATAAGGAACACTTTCAATTCAACAAGTTTAAGTTTCTGCAAAATTTTGACATAAACCGATCAATTGATGTAAACAGTTTGCGTGGGTTACCATGAAAAGGACTCATGACCTCACAATCAACTTGAACATGCGAGGGTTATCGCACTGTAAGCCAGGGTTTGAGACTCCACGTCACTCCGCTGACTTATCTTGACGAACATTTACATGGAAATCCGTAGGAGTCGGTACCGTTAGACCTCCGTCCTTTATCGAACGACAAGGTATTATATAAACCAGCATTCTACACGATTCAAGTTTCAGTTATAGGCATAGTGTACTTGTAATATAATGTTAATCGATTTCTTCATTCATATTTTTGCTTTTTATCAATCCTATCCTAAAGATTGTTTATTAACATTATTTCACTTAAAAAAATGAATATTAAACAGACAATTAGGTTGAGGACGTTAGAATTAAATATCATTAAAATATACTTACATATCTGCGTTTTATTATTATATTATATTTTGTAATTATAAATGTATAATTAATTACAAGCAAACAATATAATCCTCATCGAAACTTAGAAAATAGTCGACTGAATACATGAAATAGAAATGAAAACAATTTCCAGGTACAAACTCAAAGATATGATTATCATTAGAATAATCTTCAAAGTAGAACCGTGCAAATAAAATATATAAAATAGTTGCACACCACAGGGCTCAATCCAACTCCTAACAATGCATCTATTAAAATTATTGTGATGCCAAAAGAAATTAGAATTTCAAACAAGGAGAAACAATAACAATGTAGCGAAGGCATGCCAGCTAAACTTTGCTATGAAATATGCAGATAGTTTTGAAGCGCAGAAAAACTGGATGGAAACGTTGGAAGTTTTGAGAGATAGTCGAAAGCGGGAATTTGTTCGAATGTTACCACTCTCGGTAATAAGTCTGGACTCTCGGTTTTGATGCACTTTGGTTGTTTTCTTTTCTAGTCCAACTCTCATTTCATTAGTTACTTTATGTGCATTATTTTCATCAGAATGACTGACTTTTTCTATTATTTGTACCTGTAAGTGATTCTACTTCTATACGGTTATCAATATCTATAAAAAATTCTTTGAAATTTGTTCGTAGGAAAATAATTTCAACCTCGTTAAGTAGTTTAAAGATCTGTTGATAGGTTCAAGGCTCCTTTTTGATTAAAAGACTTCATTATCGTTATAAAATTCTTACCCTATTTGACTTTTAAATCTCAATAATGAATCTTGGCTATTCGTGAAATAATTAACCAAAATATGGAAATATATTTGGTACATGTACTTTTTTTAGCTTCTAGAGTTCAGTAGAATTTAGGGATTTTTAAACACGTTAAATATACGGCTGAGTTATAAACAAACTTTACAATTCATACCTCACTTTATGCAACAAGTAATTTTCATTAAACACTAGATAAGGCATGTATAAGATTTTAAAAATATTCAAAGTATCCAATTAATTTCAATAGTTTCTATGTATAATGTGAGTGTATAAGTAGTGTTATGTCATAAAAAATACATGTTTTTATCATTTTATGTATTTCACTGAGAGTTTTATTATAAAACTAATACTATCATTTTGTGTCTCGGGATTACACCATTTTATCTGCTAGACTGTCATTACCTAATTTTTATTACGTAATCATCATCATGATACCTGAATATGAATTCATTCTCAAATTGTCACCAGTTTCAATCTATAATGCTTTATTGCGAATAAGTTAAGGCATGTTGTCACTATTATAGTACTAAAGGCCAGTAGCAACTATTCAGAAAATTGTCATTTTCACTCTACTAATGCCTCGAGTATTCGCCATTACCACAGTTGCAGTATGGAAATCGTTATATCTATTGAATACATCATTGTATACTAGAATTCATTCAATGCATACCATTTTAGGAATTGTCAAATTACTTAGAATACAAACAGGATGTAGTTTCTCTCAACATTTAAACTTAGAGCCAGTATTGAATATCTTCTTTCATTTTCGTCCGCACTCCCATAAGGTAAGGTCCATTTTCATTCGTGAGAGCCTCAATTATGCGACATTCAATTTGTTCGTACATGCCTGGAGAATGTAATCGTTAAGGTGATCATAAAATAGATTTTATGTCAGTAATTTACTGTAATGTTACATGAATTAAAATAAATACAGTAAAATATATATATATCCAGAGCCGTCTATGTGCTAATGACTTTGAAATTCCTTTCTGGACAACTTAATGGAAAATCATTGAAGTTACGGGAAGTATTATATTATTGCTAATAGCGGCAAGTATTGTCACTTTCATTTTAATCTTAATTTCATTAAAAATTACTGAAAGTTTTGTTTAACTAAAAAAGTAAATATAAAAATTTGAAACAAAGTTTGCCTACTGGAGGTGGTCCTGCCAACTTTTAACTTTATAACAAAATGGTTAATTGGATTTGCCACAAAAATTGCTAAACTTTTGGGTGCTAACTCAGAACCAACTTTGTTTTGAAGTAGACAATATTAACTATCATTGACAATAGATTTGGTAAAAAGGCCTATTAAAGGGCCTAAAATTTATACAATACCTCAAAAGATACTTAGGGATAACTTAGAATGAATATAAAATCATATCATTACGTGCAATATTTCTTAGTCAGGACTATCTGAGAGGATGTGACTAAGTGTGTCGGCGCATCCATCAACCACTTCTTATCGTGTGTCGCACTTGGCCTTGAAGCAATTCTGCAATTTAACACGTTAACCGTTACTTGTGGAATTGTGTTCTAAATTATTTAAGTGTACTAGAATGTTTGTCTTTTTTAAAGTCTTAAGTATAAGTAGATTTTTTTAGGCAGATTAGAATCATCATTTGTTATCTATACTGATCCTATATAAAAGTAACGGAGCACCTGACTAGACAACTCAGCATTTAACAAGAGGTCACTAAGCATATGTAATCGAACAAAAATAAGACAATTGTCTTACTTCAGGTCAAAATATGCCTTGCTACTTACAATTCTCTGTTACAATTCCTTGTGAGAATATGTTTGTCTTACCAAACTCTTTCTTGAGGCAGATATGATGGTGTTCTTGTTTTCACTAAATCTATCTTCCACTTGCAAGGTATCTTCTATTAGCAATAACCGCATGTTACTAGCACTGGTGCTAATGAGCACTAAGTGTGAAGATAATCATTATTTTTAAAATAATAGAAATAATTGAAACTGACTTAATTATTTAAAAACAAACAGATCGTTAAGTGGTCTTCATACTCTTAAAAAAAGCAAGTTGAAAGCCTTTCAAAAATATCCTTGATCCGACACAGCTTTTATTTTGTCATACCAGAGATTACAGTGAGTATATAAGTACCAAGTTGAAAACTAAAAGATTAATTCCACAAACATCTTACGTTGTCCATTTGAAATGAAAGTAATGTAATTAACATAATCCCTTGATTACAAATCAACGCTTACAGCTCTTGCAGCTTGCCTTAAAAGTTAACCTTTCATATGGGTTACTTAAATTAACTTTCGAAACATGTGATCGTGTTTGAATAATTAATCAATCGCATTATGGTTAACGTAAGCATACTCGTATACTGACCTGCTGTGAAGGATTTTTAATCTTAAAATTTTTAGGTACAGCTTAAAAGCCTATTATAAATATTTCTTTTCGAGCGAATTTATGTTCACTACATACATAAATTTGTATTTACAATTTATCCCTGATAATCATATATGTTTATGATTAAATTTTATTGATCATAGTATTTATTTAGTATATCTAAGATTTAGTAAAGCTTATACATAATAAATAAATACTATAGGATAACTATAATAGTATTTTGGTTTATGCGCATTGAATAATGCACCTAGAAATTATTATATTGCTACAATTTTTACATTGCGTTGAAAAATTGCGTTTTTGGAGTAGGTATGATATTGATTGCATCGTTGATTTGTTGAATTCTGAAAGAAAATTTAATGACATAAATAGCTAGTTTGATTTCAATACGGTTTATTATACATTAATATTTGTTGTTATTATAGACCATCAACCCACTATTTTCCAATTGCCAGGCACGGGTCTTCTCTCAGATTGAGAGAGTGTCAGGCCATAGTCCACTGCGCTGGCCAAGTGCGAATTGATAGACTTCACGCACATTTAAGATCTTTTTAAAGAAGTCCGTAATCTTCACCGTAAAGCATAATTTTATATAAATCAGTGGTGTGATTGAGAGGTCGAGTTTCAACCATTCGGCTATCACTGCTCTTTTATCTTATTATATATTTCATGTGAATATCTTAACATCTATCGGAAAATTGGGAAACCGTATTGACCAGATATTTTAATTTTCGAACCAAACGTGAAAACACGGGTATTAAAATAGAATCAACTCAATCACCACTGATTGACCAAGCAATATATAATTAGCCCAATATACACGATAATATTTCACAAGAGTCACTCGAGTTCCAAGACAAATGAAAACTGACGTGACAGAATTAGCTTGACGAGTTATTTGAGTTCAAGCAATTGTTAATTTCCTTCAATGAGCTAATGGGCTAAATCCTCTTGTGTTTTGTAATTGGTTGATTGAAGCCCCGGTGGCACGGAGAAAGCATGTCAGTACTTGAGGAATCAATTTGGAATAGACAATCATGTCGTTCAACGCAATTCATGGACGAATCATATCGTTGAGGTTTATTGGTTGATGCGTCCCTAAATAGTTAGAATTTTGATTGTTATTATTAGTGTCAATTTGGTTTTAATAAAGTAACGTATATTGCAAGACTTCTAAGCAGCAGACGTAATTCCTGAATTTTAGATTTAAATTTTATAAATAAGGATGGTTTTGTATTGACTTACATTTACGTCATATATTAGTAATTCAATTTCAATGCCATTTAATGAAGTAACAATTTTACTCAATGATTCTTCTTCCTTTTCCATGTCTTGTCTCAGAGATAATTTATTTATGATTTCAAATTCATCAAACTTGGTACTCTATCACGGCGAAACCACCGTTAGCATGATAGGGTAAAAAAAATATCAAAGTTACTATTCTGTCCAAAATATTACTATCATTTATTGAAACAATTCAATACTATTTTTCATATTGGTTTGTGCTATTTAAATAACGACAATATTAGACGCGTATGAAATTTATGCTGCTAAATCAATTTCACTGATCTTACCAACAGCTTTAATTCAAGTGTCTCTATTACATGTAGACAGCGTAGAAGATTGATAAGTGGCCACACAATTACATAGCACTTTTACATGCGTGTAAACGCCGTGAAATACAATGATGTTTGCTGTTTTAGTAATTCTGGCACGCGCTGACTTTGCCAGTAAAATGAAATTGGTATCGACAGTTATTCGTACTAGCTTATGTAAGTTCATGGTGTCCAAGATTTGACAATATCGTTGACAAAACTGACGAATGATTAATAAAATAAAATTGCACTTAAGAAAATAATTGTCAGTTCCGCACTTGGTAGACAACGCAACCAACACAACCATACGACTGGTAATTCATGATGTATGTGATATCATGGTACAGTGACCCAAATTCATTTCACCCTGAGAAGAACCAGGTAGGACATTCATCGTTGATGATTAAAATAAAGTATGATTCAAAGTTTTTTCTTCGTACTGTAACGCTGTCATAATTATTACTATTTAAATTAAAGTTCACATCATGTTTATATGCAGTGCATAAATATGTACATTTTTTTGATGTCAATGAACAAATAATCAATATGAGATAAGTAAGAAGAATTAGCAGATTGTTAAATTTTTTCAACCAATAAACCAATTTTAGCAAGAATTCACGGATCGGATCGTTAAGAGCTTACTTTACAAATCTTCTCAAAATAATACGAACCATTTAAAGTTCTGCCGTCTCATTACCAAAAGCGGGGCTTACTCCGGAAACCAGTCCTATTTCGTTCAGGAATTCCTTTTATCCTCGCTTATTGGGGCTTTTACGATCTTTTTAGGGTGCCGATAATACCCCAGCTCTCTGGTTCTTCATTAGCTGATACATTCGTATCATTAACTCTAAGGTCACAACGGATCGTGTTCGTAATCCAGAAAACTCGTAAAATCTTTCTTTATCATTATTTATGTGAACTCTTCTTGGTTTTGACAATATTTATATGTGTATTTTTTTATTCGCATTTTATAAGCAGTGTCGATTTCATTCTAATTCTATTATTGAAAAAACACCTACATTTAATT
>DWTU01003845.1:0-10067 GCA_018251515.1 Cecropterus confusis
TTACCACACCCTTCAAACCAGAATACAACAGCGCATAACACTGCTGTTATTAGGCAGAAATAGGTGTGGCGGTGGTGTTTCCGGAGTCGAACTACAAAGAGCTCTACCAGTATTAAGCGCTGCTGTGTTTTGGTTTGAATAGTGTCGGAAAAAAGAGATATTAAATTTATCGTAGCGTTGCAAACTAGCCCTAAAAGGCCGTAACGTATTATGGTCAACCTCGTTGTCAACCCATTATTGCTTCTCTGCTAGGTACGGGTCTCCTCTCAGAATGACAGAGTTTTAGGCCAATCGAAACGTCTCAAAATAGTCCTTCGAGATAGTCACGTACCCGTGGCCAAACTCATGTCCCATTATTGTCTTACTTCTGGGCAGAGGAGACGTCTCAGAATGAGAGTCTACCATCATCTGGGGAGTTTACGTATGTTTCGCATACTTTAACTGTAAGGTAATATCGATAAATTTCTTTTTTCTGTTTGTGCTAATCAATAAAAATAGTTATATTTCAGTGTCTGTAACATTTCCATCAGTTACTTATAATTTTCCAAAGAGTTAAGCATAGCAAATTCTGAAACATTTCGTCGGTCCGATTTGAAACAAAACAAATGCAGTGTTGCTTGGTAGATCCAACACATTCGTATTCCGTTTCGTCAGTAGAAAACGTACACCACGGTCCGCAGATCGTGTCCCAGCTGAATAGTTGCATTCAATCGTAAAACCATACAGTTCTAATAGGTTGTAAACAAACCCCTCGCTGTGCACGACGCTATCCATGGTGGTGTGAAGTGAATGTATTAAACCAAATGGGTTCCTTGCCTCGTTCCGTTCGAGTTGACAATGTAGTTTTATGCTCAAGGAATAATGGGAAGACAGTGGTAAAAAGGCGCTTTGGTTTGCAAAGTGTTCCATGTTATGGTTGTACCGGGTTTAGAACAGAGGTTCTCAATATTTCTTGACCATAGACAAAAAAGAATATGAACTTTTTTAATACTTAGTGAGCGACCGTTGACTAACTGTAACGGTTTAAAAACCAATGGTTTTGTTATTAAAGATACAAATGAATGTGATGATATGAAGAGCAATGTTACAGCAATAGAAATAAAATTAAAGCGATCGCAAGCGTTCCACATTCCACTGTTATAAAATTAGATAAATATAAATTGAGTAACAGAGGAATTCAGGTTCATTCCAAATATTTATTCAGAATGACATCTTCGAAATAATTAAAGCCAAAACACCAGAGGGTTACGAAAAAAAATACTGTAAGAATGATGTAGTTTTAAACTAATTTCAGTCAGTACACAAAATCGACAATTTAGGTCTTGACAAACGAGCTTTGGATTGACATACAGCGAAACATATTGCAAAAGATCAAATCGAAAACAGCAATATTCGCAAATATAGACAGATTCGCAATCGTAGACAAACTGTGGCAATAAGTCAAGATACTTATCGGATTAGCGCAATAAGGCAATAGACGAACAATACACAGTTACGCTCAAGACCAGTAACTCCATTCCGGAGGTTGACAATGCGCTACAAAGGATTAACATGGCGAGACATTCGCATAAGAAGCAATTAGCTGGTAGGGAGAAGGGCGGAATGCGCGCGACCGTTAGCCTCCGGTAGCCCGGTATCCCTAGTTGGTGACACTGCATCTCGGTTGAATGGTCGCAGCTTTATGAGATCCCGAGCCATTTGTGATGCCAATTCTGTCCTGTATGATTTGCGGGAATTTCCACTAGACTTATGTTGTTTTTCGTCTCAATGTATTAAATTGTAAGTGATAATAAATGCTTGTAAAAAAATATTCACTCGCGATTTGACTGTATGGTAATGTGATGTTAGATGGGAGTTGAATGAAACGTAGTATATGTATGTAAGTAAGACAATACACACCTGAAGGAATATGGATGCTGTAATGATTTCCTTTCAAGAATTATGCGCAGATTGCTTATTTGCGCCCAAGTTCTTCTTGAATTGCTTGACTACAATTCGCGTTTTAAATTTTTCAGAAATGTAGATGTATTATAGTTCCAAAACAGTAATAAAATCAAAACTAATTGATTGTCGTTTGACAGTTTTATCCCTATGTTGGACAAAATATCGTCTTTATTTACCCACGTCTTAGGTATATCTGTAAGCCTAACTGAACATTACGCCTTGCAAATCCTCTTTTCCTAAAGGAGTATTACAAGTTACACGAGTAACGCGATCTAACTATTATATTTCTTCGCTGCAATCCAAACAGATGTTCATTTATCCAATGTACGTGGAGTTCACGCTGCGTGATTTACGTAACTCGATTGCCTTTTGTTGAAGATAAGTCATTGTGAACATAATGGAAATAACTACGGCTTTCTATGACATAAAGTAGGTTTTCATTTGTAATGCGAGAATGAGTGAGTGCCGAGATCTATTTTAACATTCAAAAACATAATAAATGAAAGAAGCAACTCCTGATAAACAATATTATGGCAAATGGACTCGAATTTTTGGAAGTTGTATAATTACATAGAGTTCATCATTATTAATACCTGTGATCAAAATTTTGATCGCAAAACACGTACGAGTCTCGCTAAACAAGTTTCAAAAGTGACATTCCGGAGATATCCGACGTTGAGTACCTATCGAATACCCTTGACAAAGGATTTATTCACCTAGGCGTTTTATGCGGGCTATCACATACTATGTCACAAGGGCTTCGTACAAAGTGGTGGGATGTCATACATTATCGAACGCCGAGATAGCTCACGCTCTCCATTGACGCATTTCTGATAACAGTAATTTTTATGGGAGCACCGTGTGGAACTTTCCTAACTTCGGGACAAAGTGAGGAATTTATATGACGAACTAAGAGAGTTATATAGGTTAGAGTCAGACAATGTAAGTTGAGAATGAAAGTTATGATAGATTTTTATTAACAGCAGATAATGTATCGAATTCTTCATACAAATCGAATTACACCATACATCGCTTGAAATTATGATTGATTTACAGAAAATAAATAAAAAAGTGGAAGAATTTGAAAATACCATAATAACTAAATACCATATCGTGAAGAGAAAATTAAGTATATAATTACAGTTGGCATTGCTTATCCAAAGTTGAATATCCAAGTAAGGTTTTAAGGTAATTAGTGACTTAAGCGATTTCACAATGGTACGGAAGCTCCTTATTAGTGAACGCCAGATTAGGCATTATGTGACATGTAGGATATAAGACCCAATAGGGAAAACAATCACTGGTACGGAGGAAAATTTTCTCCTTACGAATTTTAATTAATTTTATGATTGCGAATAGAACGTTCACATAAAAAACAGTAGAACAGTAGAGATTTTAATTAATTTATTTATTTATAAACGGTTCACCAACGTAGCATACACTTATATAAATCATACTGAAAGAGTTTAAATAAACAGGTCGTGTACCCACAAAGCCAGGTGAAGACGGCATTATCAGAATTGACGCTCTAATAATTTAAAAAAATAATTTATTTCACAAAGACTATCAAGTCACGTCTTGAAAAAATAAATAAAAATCCTTCGAAACAAAATAAATAACTTTAATTACTGACAATTTTATAGATGAGAAACGTGTTTGATTAAAGGGAGTCTTCGGAGCCCTCACGACAGATATATCCGACGATGGCAGTGTTTACATGCTAAAAATATGTCCAAGTCAACGCCCTACCATTATGTGATTGTATGGAACAACAATGAGCGGATGATAACGCCTTATCTACAGTGGCGGGGAGGCGCCGGAAACGCGCTAGCCTGATCGAATGCGCAAGCGGATCGTGAGGTACTTCATCTAGTTTTGAACGAACAGATGTCTTTTTACCTAGAACAAACATTAGATATGAATGGAAAGTCATAAGTTTTTGTACTAAAATAAAATATAGATTTTATTTTAGTACAAAAACTTATGACTTGAGTGTATAGACACTATCATAGTCAACCCATTATTGTCCCACTGCTGGGCACGGGTCTTCTCTCAGAGTAAGAGAGTTTAAGGCCATAGTCCACCGCGCTGACCAAGCGCAAATTGGTAGACTTCACACACCTTTAAGAACTCTTTCATTTTTGAGAATTCTCAGGTGTGCAGGTTTCTTCACGACGTTTTCCTTCACCGTAAAGCAGTGATAATTACCTAATTTCTAATACGCACATCGTTTTTTTAGAAAAAATCATTGGTGCGTGCCTGGGATTTCAACCTCGGACCCTCGAATGAGAGACCGATTTTCAACCATTAGGCTATCACTGTTCATCATTATACACTATATTAATATATACAAATGAGATGGCATGCGTCTGTTTGATACTCAAACACGCAAGAACTCAAAAAACACGCAAAAACTCAAACGTGCAAAATTTCATGTAAATCAGACCTGTGATTTACATGAAATTTTGCACGGATGTAGTTTATTTAGCTGGTCAACTTATAGGCTACTTTTGATTTCGATATTTTGCGCTATGGTGACTACTTTAGTTTCATCCCTATTCCCATATATAATAATGTGATTGTAATAAATATACAACAATCTCCGTAGCGAAGCACGAGTACTCAGCTAGTTTAAACATATTTTTAAAAGATTGAAGTAGCAAACGAGCGTGTAGTAAGTGGTAACTGGTAAGTGGTCACTGCCGCCCAAGAGCATCTGTAACTGCATATTAACAGATGCCCAGAACAGTCGTTCTATCTGAAGTCAACCACAGATGCGTTGCTTCTCCCCAGGACTAAGATGGTCGCTTTACATGACAGTGAACAATCACGCCCTTACAACGAAACGCAAGAAATAGTTCACGCTACAAAAATAGGTGTGGTGGTGGTACCTGCCCGGTCGAACTATGCGTCCTATATCTTAAATGTTTTAGAAGTAATAAAAAAATATGAATTTTGAGATTATCTACGACTAGCTGTACCCCACGGTTTCACCCGCTACTACTATTAAGAAAAAAAAACAAACAGCGCGATATAATATAACCCATAGCCTTCCTCAGTAAAACAATATTTTCGATAAGCAAGGTGCAAACGTTCGCGTCTTTAATAATTGTGCTGATAAATCAGAAAGATTTAGAAACCTCAGTAACTTATAGTCTATCGTCACATTGTGCTTAGCAATCCGAGGTACTAGAGACAAAAACCTGCCCACATATTCTTACTAGTAAGTTGACGTCATTAGAACCGCTACTGTATAACATTCACGCTACGTTATCTACAAGTGGAAATAGATTAGTGATATCGAGCTATTTAAATAAAATCAAAAGTAAAGTGTTTTTTAGAGACTTCAAAATAACGCATGTTTCACTGATACGATTATTTTTAAATATTGTTCGTCCGTGATATAAAAGCGTATTGCAAGAGCACAAAGTAAGTAAAGTTGATAAATCGATAAGACGATATATAAGTAAGAGGCGGAGACAATATGTCCATTATTCAGACTTTCAAGATCCACTGCTGGTCATAGGCCTCCACTAATGAGGCTTATCACCAATAATCACCGCCCGGCATGCGTGTCGGTGGTCCAAGTCAATATTACACAGGAAGATGCTGCTACCTATTTCTTCGATTTTGTCCCCAGTCGCGTCATATAACATTCACTGAAAGGGAGGTGCTATTCAAGATCGACACCAAACAACACATGTATTATAAATGATACAATAATTGCCCATAATAATAATTATGAACAATTTGAATATATCGTCTCCAACATTATCTTTCTACGTCCGTTACGCTAAATCGATATTAGGTCTGTTACGTCTTTTATACCGTTCAAGTACTTAGAAATAATCTCAGGTGTTATGTAAATTCTGTATCTTATCTAGAGCAAATGGGTGCTGTAAAGAAGCGTTGTTTATGAAATATTTGCTCGGCTTGTCACATGCGACTTTACGATAATTGTGTACTAGATTATCTTCTATATCGATTTCATCCAAATCTCTACTAGTACTATGTTTTTTCAAAATGTGTTCGTGTCCTGCAGTAGCTAAAGTTGGGTTTGATAATGATCTATGATGAGGGTTGATGAGGAAAATAAGTATAAACCATAAAAATATCTTACCTGTAATCAGAAATATATATTAAGCGTTAGGTAAAATATAAGGTTATTTATAGAACAACACTTTCACATACATCATAGTTTAACTTATCTACTGATACATTTTTAATATTTGTAGAAATATGCTCGACTTATGAGCAATTGCCTCTCCAAAGATACATGTATTATAACATGGGGTAATTTTCTCCAATTTGGCCCTTAAGGGGTATCATCAGGGTAACGACGAAAGTAAGGAAGTTATTGCATTTATATTCAAGTACATTACAAAAAAATATATATACAGAATATTTAAAGATGGCAACGCTTATATCATTCTCTGGAGCCATGACGAATTCAAAGCGCACCGCGGCACGCAACATACCTTTTTGCAATTTTGTACTTAGAACGACAAGTAAAAATTCTTCGTTATCTATTTCGTTAAAGCTAGATGACGTGACTTAATGACGTGTGGAATTTTAAAAATATTTTTGTAAAATTGGCGAACACTCAAACCGAAGGTGCCTTTTTTCGCAAGAAAGGCAATCATTTGTTAACAAAAAAGTGCGTTTTCAAAAATTACATTTCGAAATTTTCGTGTGTTTTATATATGAAGAAATTAAAATTTCGATGACACATTTTTTTAAAGTTCAGATAGCTCGTTTCGCTTTGCGATGGTTTCGAGGCAATATTATAGAATAAATATATAAGGAATTAAAATATTTGCAGAGCCTTCATAATTTTATGATAATGAATAAATTGTTAAAATTCAACACTACTTACAAAACCTGCGTTTTTTGTATACGCTCTGATTTCTAACAATACTGACGATATAACCTATATAAATAAATAAATAAATAACCTACTTTTTCTCATCTTTACAGTGGTGTTACCCCTTCAGTATAAGATGGCGCACTGACCCAGCTACAAGTTGGAGCTTTTACAAACGGTAAATGTATAATTGATTACTTTTAAACCACTACGTAACCCGGCTGCAATCAATGTTGCACTTTACGAAATTGTTGCATAAATGTTCAATTATCTTCCCCTATCATTAAGAAAGTTGTTGCATACCTTGTTGTGTACACGTTCCTTAAGTCAGTAATTTAACTGAAATTTACCAGTAACATTATTAGTGTAGACATCTAGGTAATTGTTACTGATCATTAGCTATAATTTTAATAGTTTACAATTTTGAAATTGTATTTTACTATTGGGTATTTCAACTATTCAAGTAAATGAAGAATACATTACAATTTATTACTGGCTTATGAATTAAATTGTAGTAGTAAAATATTATGTAGTCCACCACAAATATAACTTAAGTACTACCGGAAGTTAGCCACAGGAGTTTACCTCGTATAGTAAAGAGAAGCTAAACACGGTTGTTATAAGTAGTTATAAGGTTCACTGAAGTAATATTACAAATAATTCTATAACCTTCTATTACACCCAAATGGTTGCCTAAGGCTCCCAATTATCGGACAAGCGTCTTGTAAAAACCAATAGGCAAATACTGGTGAATAAGTCAAAAATGAATATGCTCGCTGTCCACTTGGGTAAAATCTCTTGGATATCTTGCAATCTGGATTATTTATGATAATAATATTACTATATAACTGTGTTACTAATCTAAACGGTTCAATAGAACAATTTACATGCATTGGATCATAGTGGGCGAATAGCGGCCGCCATTTTGAAAGTCAAATCATGTTTGCGTAGGCTACATTTTCTGATGATTTATGTAATCATTTTTATTGCTCTAAATGGTTTTTAATAAAAACTCGATATCGCAATGTGTATTAACGGAATCTAAGTTTTAGTAGTAAAAGTCCCGGACATCAACTACAGCATGTTACATACATTACATGTGGAGTTGCAGTTGTCTGGGTTCGACCGTTAAGGTTCTCTTCACGTCTGTCCGGTCAAGAAAATATTGGAAAAACCAACTAAATATTTGTCCAGTTTTCGTTTTTATTTGTCTATAATTGTACCAAATTACTACAAAAAACGTCTAATTAATGTCCGTTATCCTTAAACATTATACGTTTATCATTATATGTTTGTACAATACCATTTTTAGTATGAATAGTCATGTCCATTTGAGAATATTTAAAATCGTGTACAAAAATGTATACCATTTTGATAGTGCTCGACAACCGTTAACAATTTATTTAGAACTATGTAATAAAACATGGGTATTTCACCTGTCCCTGTTGAATAAAAACTCATCCAACGTTACGTATCGTCCGCGAAGGACGCGTGCCTGCGTACGCGCACCTTCTTTCTCGCTCGCATATCGTGTTGTCTCTTTCCATCTGCCCGCAAATCGGGTATTGCTTTTATTGCTATCAAAACCAGTTTAGAGTCTGGATTGGCTACTGCAGCGTAATGAATATTGATTATATGCAAAAATTGCAAATTCTTCAAACCTAAATTATTATAAACTGAATTATGTTTTTCTAAGCTTAAAACTTGTCTTAGTAAATTTTTGTTTATGATCGTGCGCTCCTAATAAGGGCTAGGCATAATTACATAGACTTATCACGAAGTAATTTACATTTGATTCACAGTAGTGTAAGAAAAGAGCATTTCCTATGATGCTCTTTTCGAGCCAATGTAGAGAATAGTATTATCCTTACAAGAATTAACAAATAAAATGAAAATTTTCAAAGTCATGATGCTTGTTTTATTTATGAAAACCTTATCAGAAATGTAACAAGTATGTATCATACACACAAACACTTTACTGTTTAGATTCATTTTTTACTTTTGTTACAATATATTACAATAATAATGACCCAAACTTTTAACTGAACTAAAAATAATGATTTCGTCAGCCAAAGGTAAATAGGTAGGTATTACAGAATGGAGGTAAAATATAAACAATAATTATGTATACTATTTATATGAGCCGGTTCTCAAGGTAAATGAATAATTAGATGTACCAGAACCATGACGGTATGGATAGTCAGTTTTTATTTATTCGGATTTCTTGCAAAACGGACAAGTTATTAACCAAATTAATATGCAATGCTTTAAATTTAACAGAGGAAATTCTAATTATACAGTCGACAAGCAATTTATATTATCATTACTGTCCATTTTTTCTATCTGAACAGGACCATTATTTAAATTTTCCTCAACGGTCAAAATATTAGGCACTTTCATGATGATATTACAAGTGGGAAAAAATTGTACTCACAGCTATACTTTTCAGTAGAGGAAATTAAACAAATTTGACAGTTTTAAACAGAAAAGTTACATAAAATCTATTTCTTTAAAAGTCAATATTCTTCTTTACTAGAACTTAACTCTTTTAAGTTCTGAGCAAATTAACATGATATAACTACTGTACAAAATATTAGAAATAAGTGATCATGTAGAGCTGAGCCAAGTTAAAACTTATAGTTTAGAATGACAACATGTTTGTTAATTTAATACTAGTTTCTTTTTCCTTGTATTTGATTTTCCTTGTGTAGGATAAAATTGATCCATACATAACTCAATAAATTAGCAGGTTGATGGTGGAAATTATACCTTCATATATCGTTAAAAAATGGTTTACTATGGATGCTGTTATCGATCATATTGATATCTTGCATGTAGAATATTGCAAGGTTTCAGCTCACAATACTATTGATGGATAGTAGTACCCATACATATAATATATATCTATATACATATAAAGATATATATCATATACATATAAAGAACTTTGAACATGATTGGTCTATTACAGCATTTCTCAAACTTTATTTTGCCATTGTGTGCACCAAGAGTTTTTAACTCTCTCAGCCAACAATGCAAATCTTAAAACACTGTAATGTCCAATGTAATTGGTATTTAAGTAAAAAGTGATAATAGCAACATAAATAATAATAAATAACGCTTTCTACACTCATAGCCCCACAGAAGGATTTTCTCCTGTGTCGTGGGTATCATGGACACACAGACGAATACACTAACACCCCGGCCCAGAACAGAAATGTAAACTCATCATTCAGATGTCTGTTTGGCCGGGGATCTA
>DWTU01003846.1:0-10066 GCA_018251515.1 Cecropterus confusis
AAAAGAAAAAAAATTCGAAACCGGTCCATAGCTGGTGGAGTAATCGGTGTACATACATAAAAAATCAACCGAATTGATAACCTCCTCCTTTTTGAAGTCGGTTAAAATTATTGAAAGCATTGTGATTTAATAAACTATTATGCAGCACCCCATTAATCATTTCACTTTCTCAAATTGCATATCAAGTAGGTACCTATGATCGATGAATGTTCCCATCTTAGCCTATTAACGTTTGCAAGTAACATCACGTAAAATTTACTTACGTATAACTTATACGAAGTAACAACATTATTTATGACAAGAATTGTGAAAAGAATATTAGTTTTTATTCTTTCCATAATTATTTTCATACATGTTTTTGTAGTACAACAACCTTAATTCAAAAAGTGCCAAAAAGGAACTTTTGTTTATTATTTTATTCTATAACGGATCTTATGCATCGTGTTAATACCTGATTCCTGTGTAGGAAAGAAACAATGTAGATACTTAGCCGGGATACACGAAATGTAGAAAATATCCAAATCGAACCTCCCATGGAAGAATTTTACTCGTACCTAATTATGTATCTAAGTACTATCATACTGTAAATAGTAATAGTAAATATTTAAAATACTATCAGTTATCAGTAATACTCACCTATGTAGTGTACTATAAACATTACTGTAATATAGGATTAATATAGAAAAATAAAGAATAATAAATAATCGTCAAGTTCTTGAACACCTTAGGTACTAATTAATTTATTACTACATTTATATACTGGTTTCAGAGATTATACCGGATACCAATTTACTGTACTTGTATTTAGTTAGGTAAAGAAAAGTCACCAATATGTGAGTAAGTAAATAGTAAATAAAAGTGGAAAAAATAAACGTCACATCATCTGTTCATTCCTTTATCGACTCTCTTGTATGTTGCAATTCTTGGATGTTACAATAATAAGGGCAAAATAAAAACATCATAAAATAGGTCAACGTAACATGCATACAAGCATAGAATATAATTTCTCCAAGTATTTTCCTGTAGCGCAATACCGGTAAAATATATAAATATCAAAATGCCTGCGAAAGCCGTCGAAAGTAACGATGTGGGCAAATACCGTGTATTCCGTCACAATTTCCCGAGCGTCGTGCGGTGTGCGGTCTACCTCGGTTTTAAACGACTGATGAATTGTTAAAACGTTCTCTATGAAAGTGCCTTCATATTTCTTTTATATAAATTAAATCGCGCATTTACTGCTTATACAGTCACACAAAGATGCACCAGACTTTCGCTAGATACTGTAAACTAATGTTGTATTGTGTATTCTTCTGCAATAAGCTTATTTCGTTGTGAGGAATATCATTAGAACGGCTTTTACTAACAGACAAAATAATAAAGCTAATGTTCTATTTAGCACTGTTTTGTCCGTTTATTTGCGATATTTATCAATTTTCGAACATGGCAATAAAATCGTCGCTTGCAAATACTATCTTGCAATCGGCAATCTGGCAAAAAAAGCAAGCATTAATAGGTATTTAAAGTGGAAATTTATTTACACTAGATTAGTCGTGCAGCTCCGCCCGCTTCGGTCACGTTTTCGGTGATAAGTAGGTATCCCATGTGTGAATGGATTAACTGGAGACCTGGAGGTCCAATCCATAAACTATCTGACGCGCAGAATTTCTGCTAATTCCGACCAATTCAGTAGTTTTTGCGTGAAAGAGTGACAAACATATGTACATCCTCACAATCTTTCATATTTATATTATTGGCAATGATTTATTGAATTACTTTCGAAGACGGCTTTTGAGAAGTTTTATTTTGATGCATTCCTAAATCATCAAATAAATGCATACGTTATAATTAAGTTGTTAAAGTGTGATCTTTATGTTTTATGGATTAAGTATGTAGATCAAACCCCCATGTATACACGACGTAAAATATAGACACAACCTTAATTTACAATCGGTTCAATGTATCATTTCTAGACAAAATATTTAAAGATGCTAGTCATACTAAATACGAATGTGAAAGTATCTTCTTCATAAAGACTAGATTTTTAACGTACTCATCATTTCAAAAGACCATTTATAATGTCTAAGTAGGTATTGTGTAGTTCCGTAGCCGACTTTTGTAAGCGGAACAATATTTGTAACCTTCGAAGTTTATAAAATAATAAAATGCGTAAAGGGCTTCTTCTGCGTTATTAACTACTATTTAAATATTTAGTTTGATTTAATATATTCATATTTATAGTAAAAAAAAAAAAACATTTCTTCTCAACTACTTAGATATACTTATGCCTGGAGAAGATTGAATAAAAACTTAAGTTTCGGTACACTAAATAACATTACTGTGTCAACATTAAATAAAAATTAACTAACATCTAATAATATAACGCTAATTGCTTAAGTACTCGCAGTAGTTAGTCTGGCTATATGGTTATAATTTATTTAATTAATTACAGTCATTTTAAAGTAATTATGCGCAATTAACACAGATGGAAAAGAATTCATTAATAACAATGAAGAACGGACTTTATCAATACTCTTTTGTAAATGTTATATCAAAACTCGCTAGAAGAAATTAAATACAAAGTAATCTGTGTTGAATGTCGTGTGGTTAAATTATATGAACATGAAAAATATTTATAAAAAGTCTGCAACGTAGGTCCTTGACATTATTTCGTATCAAAACCTAGTTACCAATTAGATGAGCAAAATTATTTATATAAACCTACATCCAATGATCGTATGTGTACCGTATAACTCTTCAAAAGCTTATAAATGTAGGTTAACTGCAGATCTTTTAGGATAACAAGTAGTCTCGTCTATCGACCCGATTACTTACTCAAAGCCACATGTCTGTCAAAATTTGTCTAGATGGAATATAAGTTGTACATTCAGTAAATAATTAACGTAAAACGAAAAAGATGATATGAAAATAAATGACTGTCAACCCATTATTGTCCCACTGCTGGGCACGGGTCTTCTCTCAGATTGAAAGAGTTTCAGGCCAAATGCGAATTGGTAGACTTCACACACCCTTGAGACCTTTTTTCAAAGAACTCTCAGGTGAGTAGGTTTCCTCACGATGTTTTCCTTCACCTTAAATTCAGTGATAATTTCTAATACGCACATCATTTTAGAAAAATCAGTGGTGCGTTCGGGATTCGAACCTCGGACCCTCGCTTGAGAGGCCGAATTTCAACCATTAGGCTATCACTGCTCATTATTTTTTATATGTATAGGTAAAGTGATTGGACTGATCAACCAATACTTGATTCGAATCGGTCGAATTTGTCTCTTGACAACGTCAATTTCACCAAGAGCCTACGTTCTACATTTCTGTGAAGGGTAAAAAGAATATTTTCTGTCTCCCAAAAGATAAACCTAGCAATATCAAAACGGAATAAAATATACAACGACCAAAGAATATTTGATAGCGAAATTGTCCATAGATTATTTAATAGAACCGTCCGGCGTACCATTATGGACGTTTTAAATTTTTAAATGCCTCCACACTCGTGCCACAATCCATTTCAATATGGCCTCCTCTGTTAATCATTCAGAGGGTTTTGGATTCTTTATGAGGTATTTTCCACTGTTCCATGGAATCGTAAAATTATAATTTCCGTCGGTCGCCAATGAAATTGCTGCTTATTTATATTGTATTATAGCGTCTCATTGGAAGCGATTGTAGCGACCTCTACTGCGGTTATTCTGGTCCTACCCTCTATTGAATATTTTTAGCTATTCATAAATACGCTGGATAAAGGTGGATATTCTTAACCTTATTGCTTTTAATTTTGTTCTTGTGCCCTTAAGAGCCTCTGATTAAACGTATCATATATATCGGTATATGACGTTTGATCATCGGAATTGAAGCGTGGTTTAGCGCAATGAAAATGGTATTTATAGCCAATTGTGATAACTTTATATTTGACTTGATAAAACTAAACAGTTATTTTTTAACATCAAATGAGGCATTTGTCAAATGGCATTATTTGAGAGCAAAGATGAAACGCTTTACCCGAGGGCCACAAATCTTTCGCTTAGTGCTGTAAGCGAATTTCAGTTATTTTCGCTAAAAATTGCAATGAAATGTCTTCGCCTAATAATTTCGGACACGCATACAAGTACATTTGTTTTAAATTCCCAACTAATGTTAGCAATGCACAATTGACACTTGAAGCGGATTTTTCGTGGCCGCCGGCAAAAGCAAATTCTCTTTACGATACGAGATTTAGCGTTCTGTTCAAATCAAATGTAAGTGCCCATATTGTAAGACCACGTACTTGTACTGTAAATTATACCAAAGTTTGCTTAAAATTTAGTATGACGCTACAAGCGTTTTTGAACTCCGTTTGACTCCCAAATAACCCATCACCACACAATTTTTGCCTCATAACAGCAGTGTTAAGCGTTGCTGTGTTTTGGTGTGAAGGGTGTGGTAAGGGAGATATGCTTATTCGAGGCGTTCCAACTTAGTCCCCGGGTCCTCAGGAATAATAACGCAACCCCAGATAAGATTCTGATCTTATCTGGAGATGTCCATGGGCGCAAGAGCCACTTACCATCGGGTGGATTGCATGATCGTTTGCTACTTCAATTTTATAAAAAAACATATGTTTCATGGCTCTTAAGTTAGCGTTGTACTCTCCACGCTAACTTAAGAGCCATGTTCACCACTTGGCTAGAGACCCCGTCCCAACGTCACGTTCGCGATAGAGTCTTCCGAGAAGGCTTCAAGCGGGGGTTTTATTGCCCAAAGCGCGGTCATGATTCATCGAGATGATCTTTGATATCCTTTCACGAACGTAATGGAGGCTAGCGGCATGCGTCTATCGCGGCACACGCTTGGGTTGGGCGGTTGACAATTTTATCAGCTAGGCTCGCCGCTCGGCAACGAACTGTTCGCTTGGTGCAGACGTCACCGTTAAGCGATTTTTGGCACATTTCGCTACAATTTGCAGCGAATTTTTGTGGCTAAATGAAATTAGTCACGTACTTTTTTTAAAGCTTACAACACAGAGCGATTGACACTTGAAGTAAGTGTTTCACGGCCTCGGGCTAGGTATACTAAGCTTGAATAAGATGATTGAAAAATTAGCCCAAAAACAGCCCTCATAGTCTTTTTCAAAAACCGTTAAATGTAAGTCCATCCACCTTACATTTACTTAAGTGATGTCACATTTTAGTAGGAACATCTATTACAAAATATTATGTACGTTTAATCGTACTTCATTCGATTATTCATATTTAATTATGTTATAATCTTTTAGGGCACTCGAGTAATTTAAAATTACTGTATTGTTATTTGTGAAGACCTTTTCTTAAATAATTAATTAGATAAGACAGCTTTCAATACCACAAGTAGCTAATAAAAACGAACTTGTATGCCTGGATACACGATGCAGGATACAACCACATAGGATAAAAATGTTGAGGAGAATAGACGTCATAGACGCAAAAGCCGCAGTCGCAGGCCGCAAGCCACACATCTCCATAATTCCATAACAGGTTTCCTGAGAAACACATGCCGTGTTTTTTCTCGCGCCGCCCAAACTAATTTCTGAGTAGCGTTTGTGATAACAGTTTTATGAAATCAATTTCCTCGTATTCCTATGTAGACATAACAAATGGTTCCTGTCGCTTGTTGTACATTCGTTTGTTTTTAGGACGTAGCAAACTTGCAGTTCCTCTGATGTTTACGGCCGTAGACATGCTACTTTTTGCTCGATGGTTCGCGTTTTGACGATAGAATTGATACTGACGCTTTGGCAACTTATGCAGCAAGTCACTAGCGTTATGAAAAACTCGTATTTAGACGACTTTTTATGACCAGTTGCTTTATCAGGCCTCCAAAAGTAGTTGCGACTGGCACTTACATGTATGGGGAGGAGAGTAGCGTTTGGTTGCTGCGACTAGCTTCTGAAAAGCGGTTAAACCATCCTTCGTCGATGTTAAAGTAGCATATCTGTTGCGACCCTTAATGGTAGTTACTACCTGTCATGTGGCAGAAATTTTGCCTATTACTTAGCCTGAACACGCCTGAACTCGCCTTACAGATGTTCATGGGCGGCAGTGGTCACTTATCATAAGATGAACAGTTGTTCGTTTACTACTACAACGAAAAAAAATCTGGAAATAGGTACCTATTGTACCGTATAGAATAAGGTACAAAATACATGCTAAAACGCTGGCCTTTATTACCAGAATATTTTGACAAGCATGAATCACGCTTGTTGACGACCAAATTATATCTTATGACGCCCAATTCCCGCTTCCTTTGCGCATTGATTGTCTGTCTATCATTCACAATTTGTAAAGGTCAAAGTAGTCATAATTATAAAGCAGGCGTTATATTGACAGTCCAGTCTCGGGGATAATAATCGGAACAAGTGCTGAACATTTGATATCTGAGAACAACTGTTACTCTTTACTTTGATGATGTAAATACTTCAGGTAACGCACTATTCTTATACCGTCAATAATACCTCTCAGTGTTTCAACGCTGGACACGGTCTCCGATCAGAATGGAAAGAATAGGTCATAGTCTCAACCACGATGTGTGAGGACTTGTAAATTCACATACAATTGGGAACTTTTTTCAATGAAGATTTCATTCACGCGATTTTTACCTTCACTGTTAAAATATTTCAATATTTTTAACTCATCTACAAATAGTCATATATATTGGGATAAATATGACTATTTATTAAACGCTAAATCAGAAAATAATTTGAACGATGTTCCTGACAAAATCGACCTTAACGCCACATTGCTGGACTCGACGTCTCTAAGTTTACAGAGTCTTAATAACGATGACGACATATTCACCGAATTGAAGAATGAATTGGCTATTTTAAAACAAAAACTGCAAAGTGCTGATAGTGAAATTGAGAATTTAAATTATGAAAATAAACAACTTAAAAATACAATATCGGAACAAAATAAGCAAATTGATTGTCTAAAAAAAATCTCATAAACATATAATTTTAAATGTCATCAATCAGACAGACTTTCGTCACCTGCTACTATGTCAAAAAGGATGTTAAATATAACAATGAGATATCCAAGAGCGTCGCCTCTACATACGTATAAAAATATAACATGTCTAAGTCAGGGAAACACTCCAGTATCATCTAGGTTTACAAGTTATACAAAACAAGACAAGCAGACTACTAAAAAAGACGTCGAAATTAATAGCAACATGACACAATTTGACATAGCATCAAGCTCTATTAAAAAGAATAATTATTCAAACTCAATAATAGACAATACAATAATATACAGAATGAATTTAAAAGATGATGAAACTGCTACACTTCAATACGAATCAAACAAAGAAGACTCTTCAAAAAGAAAATATCGCATAGTAATTTTAGGGGATAGTCGAGGCCGAGGTCTAAGGAGAAAATTGCAGGAACTATTAGGTGCATCATACATCGTGACAAGTTTTCTTAAGCCAAACGCGTTGTTTGAGGACATAGTAAATTCATACAAATCAGAAATATCAACCTTAACGAATGATGATTGTGTTATCTTATTAGGGGGTTGTGATGACAAAAATCCTGAAAAATTGGATACGGAACTCAATGTATTCCTGAAATCTGTAGCACACACTAATGTAATTGTTAGCGAAATCCCTGTAAATAGATTTTTGAACGAAAAAAAGCTGAACTACCAATTTAAATTTACGTGTAAAAAATATATTAATACTATCTATATGGACCTCAATTATAGTCAAATTATTCCAAAATTAGGAGATTTCGTAAATCATTTAGCCAGATGTGCTTTGAAGGAAATTTTATCGATAAACTATAAACAAAATTTTAAAAAATATAACCTATCCTTGCAAATTAAGAATAACAAATTGTATAGAGAAATTGGAACACAAACTTTGGACAGGGGGCCCATAACGGATAGCAGTACCTGTACTAATAATAATATTGTTGACAATGTAAATAGTGATATTGCTAATAATAAAATTCAAGACAATAACAGTGAAAATTCTGTAATACCTAATAATTTATTTCGTATATAATTATATTTGTGTATTACATCAAAATATCAATGGTCTCGTAAATAAATCAGATCAACTTACATTAGGTATGGAAGAATTAGCCACGCAAGGTAAACTGATTGATGTACTATGTATAACCGAACATAACATGATACCTGGAGACGAATACAGTTTAAAAATACCTAACTTTAAACTAGCGAATATTTTCATGCGGGATACCAGGCATGGGGGAAGTTGTATTCTTGTCAGGGAAAATCATATGTTTATAGATATTAAAGAGGCCACTGACCTCTCAATCAAGGGTATTATTGAATGTTGTGCGATCGAATTAAAGGATCGCCAAGTTAGTATCCTATGTGTTTATCGCGTACCCAAGCAAACTACTGATTTATATGATATCTTTTTCTCGCGCCTCAATACAATTATACAAAAATTAACGATTAGCAGAAACAAATTAATTATATGCGGTGATTTTAATATAAACATGCTTAAAACAGATAAATATACCACAGAGTTTGAATCGTTAGTTCTGAGCCACAACTTAAAATTTGAATTTAAATCGCCCACACGCTATGTCAGTAACACCTGTATTGACAATATAATACATAACATAAAAGCTAGCAAGAGCGAAATCATAGACTTGAATCTTTCTGATCATAGTGCACAACTAATAAAATGCCCCGTAAAAAAGTTCTGTCATCTTAAATATTGGTTTATATATAGGCGAGACTACTCACTAGAGAACAGATATATATTTATTAAATACTTAAGTCAGTTAAATTTTAACGAAGTTTATAACAAAATGGACGCAAATGAATCTTTTAAATATTTTCATGACTGGTTCAAATTACTGTATAACCTTTGTTTTCCCATAAAACGAATTAAAATATCACCTAGAGTAAAACCTAAATGGATAACACGGGGACTGAAATTGTGTAGTAAGCGTACGCGAGAGCTGCTCTGGAAATATAGATTGAGCCCTAATGAAAATAATAAAAAAGTTTATCAATTATATTCTAAACGGTACAAATCAATTATAAAATTAACACAAAAATCCCAAAATGACCACTACATAAAATCTTCCTCAAACAAAACTAGAGCAACTTGGCAGGTTATTAATAAAAATAAAGCTAATTTTCCTCAAGAAGACATCCACAAAATATTTGTTGAGGGAAAAGAAATCCATGACCCACGAGAAATCTCAACTTACTTTAATAATTATTTTGCTGACGTAGTTAAAACTAGTAAGAACGACATAATTCATAATACTTTGACATACAATAATCCTAATTCAATATTTCTGACTCCTGTGATACCGTGTGACATAAATTCTGTAATTATTTCTTTAAAAAATACTAATAGCTCTGGTTATGATGGGGTAATAACTAAAATTATTAAAGATGTCTCTCACATAATTTCTCCCATTTTATGTTATTTAATTAATTTATGCCTGGAGAATGGTACTTTTCCTGAGGATTTAAAACAATCTGTTATAAAACCGTTGCTGAAGAAAGGGGATCCCTGCAATGTAAGCAATTATAGACCAATAGCTTTATTGTCAATTTTTGCGAAAATTTATGAAAAAATAATCTTTAAAAAACTCTACGTATTTCTTGAATCGCATAATATTCTATGTGAAGAACAGTATGGTTTTAGGCACAATAAATCAATAAATATGGCTATTTATAAATTCTTAAATAAAGTTATTAGCAACGTTGATAAAAGGGAGCCGGCCATTGCTCTATTTATGGATATTTCCAAAGCGTTTGACCATGTAGATCATAAGATTCTACTCCAAAAAATGTTCTCATATGGCATCAGAGGGAAAGCGCAGGATCTCATACAATCATATTTAACTGGGAGAACACAAACAACTAAGATTATTAGAGTACGTGAAACCACAAAGACGGAGATAGAATATGAATCAGAACGAAGATCCATAAAATATGGCGTGCCACAGGGCAGTGTTTTAGGTCCTCTTCTATTTCTTATATATATTAATGATTTACCGAGTAAAATCCCTTACAACATAACACTTTTTGCTGACGATAGTACG